>VXAY01002479.1:527224-774482 GCA_013399855.1 Oxyruncus cristatus
AAAAAAAAAAATCAAGCAAACAAGATCAGACATAGATATATATATATATATAAATCTTTCTCATTTACTCTTAGTAATAAGCTCTTGAAATCTACTTTCCCTTTTGTTTCTTCTTTAAAAGAGCATTACCAATTTGCAGAGTATAGAAAGCAGCTTAAATATAGTTCCCCTTAACTTTAAATTGAACTCCAGCCAAGGCATCCTGCATTAAAAAGAGAAAGAAAAAAAACTTTTCCTCCCACAGCTCACCCCATTTCCAGGATGCTTTCCATGACAAACTACTGCTGTTCACATAAAGCTTTTCCTGGAGCATCTATCAGCAAAACTGGACAGCCTTTCTCAGGAGAGCCTGAAAATATGATGTTTATTGGGCTCTAAGCTTTTACAGCTCTATAATTGGCCACAGCTGAGGATAGGTAAGGGCCTGTGAGTGGGATCTTCAGTAATCCTTTCTGGGGTAGAACCTTGTGAACTGTGCCTAGTTTATCACAAAGCCTCTAAACTGAAAAACATTAAATTTTGGCAATGCATGTGCAAAACACCGTTATGAGTTTGTGGCTCCTGTATGGTCAGATGAGTTTGGGGTGGGTTTTTAAAGACATCCTTTAAAAAACACTGGGCATAGTGTACAGAGGTACACATTGCAACTACTAAAATATAAGGTCAGGAAAAAAAGAATGGAATTTAGGGGGTGGCATAAGAAGAAAAGCTCAGGAAATACATCTTACCAAGAAATATCAGCAGAAAAACACTGACTACTCTTACATGATGCTACTGAAGGAAGCGCCTTTACAGCAGTTCTTTGATTACATTAACATCAAAGCTTTTCTAGTTGATGTAAGAACTTTATATCCAAGTTTTTTCCACATGCACAAAAAAGCCCAAAATCCTGAGAAATATAGATTTTGGGTTTTGCTGATGTTTTACATCTGGTTGAGTCAGTAGAGAGAACATATAGTACCCACAGTAGAGAGACAATGAGGGAACTACTTAAGCAAATTGGATGCAGATAACTCCACAGGACCAGATGGGATACTGGGAACTGATTGATTTAATTGAGAAATTGCTACCATCTTTGACTTGTTGTGGTGATCACCTGATATTCCTGATCTCTAAAGGCAATGGTTACATATATCTTTAAGAGGGATGATCTGGGAAAATTCAGACTGCTCCACCTCACCTGCTTCCCACCATCCCCAGGAAGACTGTGAAGGAAATTCCCCTAAAAGCCCTGTCTGAGCAGGCAAAGGACAAGAATTTGATTAGGAATAGTCATCATGGATCTATGAAAGACAAACTTAACCTAGTTAATTTTGGTAATGGTATGACAGGCTTAGTGGAAGACAGCAGCGCATGGTGTTAATCTTGACGTCAGCAAGACTCTCAAAGAAGTCTTCCATTGTATCTTTGCAAACAAAACAGCGAGTTATAGGTGGCCTAGACATTAGAAGAAAAGGTTGGCAGCATAGAACTTGTTCAGTCTTAAAAGGAGAAGCCTAAGGTGGGATCTTATTGCTGACTGATAATGCCATCCTTTTCTCGCAGGGGTAAGACAATGGGCAGTGGAAAGAAGTTTCAAGAAGAGAGATTCTGATGAGATATAAGGAAAAGGCTTTTCACAGTGACAGAAGTCAAACCTTTGAAAAGGGACAGTGAGTTATATTCAAAACACCACCAAACAGGGCCCTAAACAATCTCAACAAAGGTGGCTTGACTTTGCTCTTGGATTTGGCTCATTCTCAGTCTCCTTGTCTGATGTATGACTACAGAAGCTTCCTTCCAACCTAAATTATCTATGATTCCATTGTGCATGATGAATGCTATTTTCTAAAGATTAGATTTACTGCCTAATTCAAATTCAGTAAGTGAAAATATTGAATTTCAGCTTAACATGAACTCTCCAAACAAGGATCAGTTTCTTGGTCCTATTAATGTAAAGACTCTGAAACAGCTGATGAGAAGATGAGATCTCTAGTTCTGTAAATACTCAGCTAACAAATAGCTCCATTTGTCTGTCAGAAGTGCTCACCATGTAACAAACTTAGTGATCATAATGTTAGAACAGAACGGTGTTTGGAGAAGATCTGTATACAAGAGAAAAGCTGGCTGGTTAAAAATGAACAAGACAGGTGAGGAGGGGGAAGCATATGGAAGACCCTATAATTACACAGAAGATGTACCAAGCAACGATCAGTTATAACCCATTGCATAGAAAAGCTTTTGAATTTCTCATTCAGTCCCTACCCTCATTAAGCAGCATTTCTGAATAAAGCTTTCTGCCTTTTCCAGTTGATTGAAAATTGTTGCCCCACATTCTGGAAGATAATGAGTTCACTGCACTACTTTCACCTCTTAGGGTGACTTCAGTTTTGTGATAAACTTGGACATTTTAAGGCCTTTTGAAAAAGTATCTGAAATAGAGTAACACAGTATACCTCAGTAGCAAAGGCTATTACAGCAATTGCTGTAAAAACATTGGCTCTACCCTTTGCTTCCTGTGCTGGTTTGCTACAGAATATAAATTCAGGGTTTCAGACCTTATCCTCAAGATACTCAGTGGCTGAGATGGCACTTCTAACACACTGCCTGAAGTCTGTAATTAAACCTTTTTCTTTTTTTTTTTTTTTTTCCCCTCATCAGGCACAATGGAACTTTTAGGAACAAAACCAATTCCAAGAATTACAAGAGACATAAGTTCCTTTGGATTAGGTCACTTACGTTACTGAAATATTGCCTGGTCTGCATACTTTCATACACTTCCCTATCCTTTACCCCAAATCCTAGGTAAGTTTCTCTGACTTTGCCCTCTCTCATATAAATACAAACATAAACGTACATATCAAAAAACCCCGAAGCATGGCATCACACACTAAATGCACTGGTTTTATGGCATTGCCAGTTGTGAATATCAATGGCTATATGAAGTGCATATGCATATTTTAGCACTACATCAAGGCTTCAGAAAATATGGTTTGGGTTGCATGCAAATTTTGTCAACATGTTACTCATGTGAAGAGGTCTTGTTGGGGGAGATATAGAAGCAGTCGTGTCATTTCATGGATGTATATTTTGTGCATTTTTATGTATAGATAATTGTTGCTCACAAAGCATCAAAGCATCTTCTTGTATTGCCCCACACTAATTATGGCTTTCCTTCAGGGCCCTGTGCTGTTTGAGTACTCCTTCCAGTTCCTTTCTTACTTCCTTTTCACCTTGAGCTGTTACATTTGTCCAATAAAATGCCCTAATAGGATAGAAAGAAAGGGTGTAACTATTCTGGAGAAAAAGAAAATTTAATATGCAGATTGTAGTACTTCTTCCAGCACTTAATTATACTGGGAAGTGTGAAAACTAAAATATTTTGTCATTTAAAAAAATATATTTCTGCAATTACTCTGCATTTAACCATACACGCAAATCCACTATTCCTCAAAAAATCCATCAGAGTAAGTATAGTATTTCACCACTCTCATTTTAATGGTGCACTGGCAGATATATGCTGTGCTGCACTTGGACATGGTGAAACTCTACCTTTCTTGAGTTTAACAAGTGAGTGATGGGAGAATGTAATTCAGATAACATTCACGATTGATCCCTGACAGTAGACAGAAGCACATGACAGTAAGTTTTGGAGATTACCTTTCATGTTCGTCTGACTTTATTTAAAACAAAATGGTAATATTTTCTCTTTTTTAATATATTTTTTTTCATGAAAAATAAATAGAAAAGAAAGACACACTTTATGGCATCTGTATGTCCAGAGGGAAATGATCTCACTGGATCTCATTGCCAAAGTCATGTCAGTGACTCTTGGTATATTTAGTGCCGATCTTAAAGAGTGTCCTACGCTTGTGTGTTTGGTCTTGCAAAACATGAATTATGTTTGTGAGTCATTTGGTAATGCTCTTTTCTGCTCATAAAATAATATTTAAATGTGCTCAGAAGGGTATTTTGATTCCTTCTGACTCCTACAACTTGAAAATTTTCTCAATATAAAATATCGCTTGCCTACTTTTCTAACAGCCCAGTGACTTTTCCTTTAATAACCATTAAGTTGTTTGTAGAAAAGAATAATTTTATTTTTTAACTCTGTCTCGTTTATACATCTTTTTTAAAGCCCTAAACAGTTGAGACAAGGAGATGACAGCAAGGGTTTCTATAAACTTCCCAGTTTCTTACTGAAAGCTGGATAATAAAGATAAGAAAAAGGTCATCTCACCAAGGATATAGTACAAAGAATAGCACTTGGAAAGGAAAAACTCTACTTTCAATAAAATTCCAGTAAGATGAATATACATACCAAAGATGAAAAAGGGAAAGTTTTATTTCTTATGTATCTGTTAAAAACTTTACAGCTTAACACTAATGAACAATAATGTTTTACAGTCTTTGTTATAGGAAGCTCTAATAGATTTGTAAAGTACGCTACATTTATAGCTGGAAGAGATCACATATCACAAATACTGCCCAATTTTTAAAGGAGATAGCCCTGATACAAACCTACTGATGTTTCCAATTTCACTGCAGCCTAACAGGCTTTTTAACTTATACTTTATTTCAGTGTCTAGTTTACTGCAGTATGCCATTCGTAATGTTTTGATTTCCAAAAGAAATTACGCAGAGAGAAGGTTCCTTCCAGGACCATTAAAGAACCATACCACTGGGCCCAAGATCCTGATTAAGCCTCCTCACTTTTCAAATTCTAATATTTTGCTATTTTTTGTTACGAAAATTCTTGAGATAACTACTGAAAATAACATCTTATACAATGTTTCTACCTCTGCTTTGCTAATGAATGGAATCCATGCCCCATAACTTACATAAGCAGCCTCCTCCTAATGCCTTTTAAAATTTGAGTTACTCACACCAAAGAAGTGATCTAGTCTGCCTGTAAGTATTCCCACACCTTCCTGAACAATCATTGTAAATCTGGAAACCACAATGTGCAGGGAGAGAAATAGGACTTCTCCTCTTCCTCAGCATGGGAAATACATGGACCTGTTAGAGTGGGACCTTTGAAGGGCCACAAAAATTATGAGAGAGATGGCACACCTCTCCTACGAGAAAAGGCTGAGAGAGCTGTGGTCGTTCAGCCAGAGAAGTGAAGGCTCTTGAGAGATCTTTAAGGGAGCTTATAAGAACCATGGGGACAAACTTTTTAACAGGGCCCATAGTGAGAGACAGCAGAACAGTGGGGGCTCCTGGTCTACCTAAACAGGAACAAGCTCTATCCTTCTTCTTGACATTGAACCACTACACAAACAGAAGAGTCATGATGTCTAATGCACAGCAGGCAGAACCAAAGTTGGACACTGAGATGGAAAGAGAAAACTCTGCAGCTCTGGATCCTGCCCACAGGGAACTTTTTACATCTACCTCCTTCCAGAGGACTGGCCAGGTCATCCAGGCAGTCAGACTGCCTCTAACCTGTTCTGCTTTGACCATCTGATTAATCCTTGTAGGTGTGAAAACAAGAGTGTGCTCCCGCAGAATGCCTGGGGCTATGTAGGTATAGTACCCCTCAGGCTCAGCGCTTTCCTGCCTCATGGACAAATGCTATTCTCACTGTATTATTGTGCAAACGGTTCCCATCTTCAAAGTTAGTTTAGGTGTAGTCCTGACCAGAGATAGTATTTATTACATTCTTTTCTGTGGACTTAGGCAAAGTTTATCTAATAGCTCTGAAAGCTTAGTCTGTTGATCAAGGAGGAAAGTGCCTGCTGGGTTGAATGGTCTTGGAAAGCAAGGAAATTGTACGGCTGTCCTAAGTTTAGGTGCAGGTTTAGGCATCTGCTGTCCCAGGCAGGGGTATTGCCTTCTACACAGTGAATTCATATTCACTTCAGACATAAATTCAGTTTGATAGATAAAACCTCAGTGAAAACTGGCATAACCTATATGGTTACCTAACAGTACACGCAGATCGTCAAGTTTTGTGAAGAAAAGCAAAGGCAGTGCACTTCTTTCTGCTGCAGTTTCAATATGTATTGTTAGCAGGTAGATCTTGACTGCAGAACCAGAAAGCAGCATGAATGTAAAGTCTCTGAAGCAAGGCTAAGGACTACAAGTTGCTAAACATCAAACAGCACTCTACAGTACCCAGTTCCACCTGGAAACATGGGAAATAGCTGATGAAAGACTATACTTTCTGTATCTACTTCTTCTTCTCCTTTCCTTGTAAAGAGAGAAATGTCCTACTTTAAAGGTGAGAAAAACCTGACCTAAACCCAACAAAAATGCTAACTAGAAAGAGCAGCCTGTCAGAGAATGGCATGCACAAATCAGGTTAACAGAAAGGTCCAGTCACTCAAAAGAAAAAAATTCCACCTGTGTGCTTTTCAGTTATGCTGATAGTACAATTATTTCCATGCTTTGTTATGTTCAGTTTAAATAATTCTGGAAATATCTCCTTGTAATCGATTTGCTACCTAAAGGCAAAATTCCCATGAGCAAGCCTTGTTCAAAGACAATCCTAGAGGCACTTTTATACATATATATATAATATATACATACATACATTTTGCTTTGTATTCACTGAATTTTGTACCTGTCTACTTTATGAAATAATATTTTCAAAAATTGAATTTATTAAAGGTACAGTGTCATTATTTATAACAGACATACATAAACAGTTCTGCTTGAAAACAGTAAGAGTAATTATTTTGATACTTTGAATTTGCAATTCTGCATAATACAACAATTTAATACTTCTATTCACAGCATGCCAATATGACTGAAACACCTACACTTAGCTGGCAAGCAAAAATTCCTACTAATTGTTTCAATTGAGCGTGAAATTTCTTGGCAATTTTATTCAACACAAACAATTTCTGTAGTCATCTGATTATGCAAAACATGCGCCAAATAAATTTTGTGAAGTGGAAAGATAAATTTTATCAAAAAACCTGAACAAAATCAGGTTTTCTAAACTAATTGTGAATATGTAGATCCTACAGCTCACAAGCTAATAAGCAAAGGATTTACTCTCTTGTTAGGTTGAAATATTAGGACATCAAACTCCATCTAGACAAATATCCTATACATCATGTTTAAGGTATTCTTACAATGTCTGTTTGCCCATGAGAGTAGATTGACTCAACAGAAATAAACAAGAAAAAGAGAATATAGGGATTAAAAATATTTTTTTCTGCAAATTTAGAGACTGGATACATTCCAGATGATCTAGAATTTTAAAAAACTTTCTTTAAGTTGAGGACTCATGCAAAACATCAACAGGTTTTAAGGTGTTAGTGTATATTTTAGCAATAACACACACACAGAATTGGTCTAGATGAAAAAAACACGTGGCTTATTCCAGGCAACATTTCTCAGACTATTTTTAGATTACCCATATGCCAGAGAAGAAAAATATTACTTAGCAATCTTAAAATACTGTTAATGTGATTCTGTGCAAGGATTGAATATCTATACACTTTACATTGAGTTAGTACACACAACACACAAAAAAAATCATAGCTGTGACCCCTATGGATGACCAGCTGGGTTATTTTTCTGGTTTTTTTTCTGAATTTCTTCTGAATCACAGGCTCAGAACATTCACACATTGCTAGACATAAATTTAAAGAGAAGCAACAAAAATCTCATGCAAATGAGATGAGATGCTTAACTGGGCAGAGCTACACTGTTTTCATAACCACTGAACGAGGAATGAAATTGTGTGAAATCTAAAATTCTTATTTTGTGAAAACCAGTTCATATAAGGAAGGAGGTAATGCAAACCAAACAATGCTGCTCTGGGGTAAATGCTTTTCTCCAGTGGAGGAACCACCAAAGGTGAATTTTGCATATGATATAACATCCCTTGCACATGGTATCACAAAACAATACCCAAAATGAATCAATCAATTGCAAAAAATATTTGAAAGTAGGATTTAAAATGCAGTGACTCAATAGTTTGGGAGAAAGTTTTCCAGCTGAACAGGACTGAAGGAGTGGGCAGAGAAGGCAGTGAGCCATCAAGGTCGAAGTGAAGCACAAGATAATGGAGTTCTTGAGGCAGTGGACAGAAAATTTAACATGATCTTTGAGTAATACAGAAAAGCAGAAAATGTGGTCCAATATAGATTCTTCTCCTCAGTGTCAGATGTATCATTTATCTATAATTTTCTGAGATCTAGTAGTTTAAGATGCACAGATTTTGAAAGGCTATAAAAATGGTAATGCACTGGTTAAGACAAAAAATAATTACATCATTAATACAGATTTCAAGAAGAATATTGAAGCTATTCCAGAATGGATGGAGATCATGTTTGGCATGCCTACAGTCAGGGAGAGACTGGGGTCAGAGATGATTTAACAGTTTCTGATCTTGCAAGAAAACTGAGGACATAAGTCAATGAATATAACAGCAAAAGTGAAAAGAAGGGTCATAAATATTCAGTAACAGAAAACTAACACTGCAATGGAGGTAATTAAAGTGTTCAAACAACAGAAATTGAACGTTTTCAGAGAGTATGAAGAAGGAAGAAATAGGCAGCAATCAGAATAGTAATAAAGACAGAGCTGAAAGGAGGTAGCTAATGCAGCTATGGTACATGGTACCTGAGAAATGTTTGTCCATACAGCTCTAAAAAGCTTCCAATAAAAGAAATTCCATCACCTTCCCAGGCAATTGCTTTCAGTGATTCAGCTTTAGTATGAGAAGCTTTCCCTGATACCTTCCTAAACCACCCCTACTACAGTTTAAGTCCATTACACCTTTGACGCCTGCAGTGCACGCCAAGGAGATTGTTGCCCTCCTGATTGCTACTAACCTTTTGCATATTTGGGAGTTCTTATTTTGACTCCTTTCAATAGCCTTCTCCAATTTTCTCGACTTTTCATTGTAGCTCTATTTTCTAAGTCTCTGATTGCTCACATTGTTCTCATCTAGATTCTCTCTCCTCTGGTCCTCCTTGAGCTACAGCATATAGCTCGAGGCTCTAGCATGACTTTTAAGTAAGCAAGACATGCAAGTATAATGGTCTTTGATTGTTCCTATTGCTAAATACATACTGCCTTTATGGTCACTGGAAACAAGCTGACCATTCTAGGGACAATTTCATCGTTATCTTAAAAGAATTATTACTTTCTTACAAGAGGAGAGAAGTTTTCCTCTGATACTGAGACTAAAATTAGGAACTGAGAATATCATGGGGGCAATCTGATGACCTGTACCAAAGAGCTGGAAAAAGTCTGTTCCTTGACATGAGACATTATGTCATCAATATAATTCAGGTGCAATCCTGATGAAATGTGTAACTAGTTTCCTTTTGAACAAAATAATGAAGTATGCTTACGTTGCATTTTCAAAAATTATTCACTTTGATTTATTCAAATTATTCAAGAAAATGAACCCACCTTAACTGGTTTTATTTGTGAACCAAGCTAAAAAGTCCCTTTATTGGCAGAAGAAGCCAGCAACAAGCTTATTAATATATGCTTCAATTACTGAAACTCCACAAACTTGTAATACAGGATTTTAATGTGTTTTGGTAAGTCACCCTGATTTTCCATAGCCATTCTTTATATAATGATAGTTGCTGGTGTCAATGCACACCTTCCAATTTTTTTACTCAAATAAATGAAAAATAATGGCTGATCTTTGCTTCATATTTATCAGAAGTGCCTGAAATTCAAAACTTAGTTAATGTATCATAATATCACTTACTACAGAATATTACTTGCTAGAGAAACAAACCCAGATTTTTTTGAAATTCAAAATTCTTGACATCATCTTACCTTGTCAGAAGTAGAGAAAATTCTGTAACAATTCTAAAGGGAAACACAGTAACTTGATGGGAAAATTATTGAAAGATTTGCTGTGTGCTTTTCTGCAGAACTAATTATGAAAGAACAGTGATTTGTAAAAAAAAAAAAAAAAAAAAAAAAAGAAAAAAAAAGACATCCAAGTAATACTGTAAAGATATCAAATGGATCATCATCACAAGAGTAAATCTGCACTTGGTTCTTGGTTCTTATGCAGCCAATGACACATCTGTCTTCACTCAACAGACATGGAACAGTAAATGCTCCTGTCCAGAGACTCAGCAGGCCTAAAGAAATAATCTGTCCCTCTAAAAAAAAAAGCCCATGGGCTCTGAATGAACAGAAAATTAGGCAAAGGGGACAGAAAAAACATTTGTACTACTTTTCACTTAACATATAGATTAACTAGAATGACTGTCAGCAGCACAGTAGAAGGAACTCTTCAAAAGTGATTTACATTTTGAGGAGAAAATAATTTTGCCTAAAGCAGGCTTAAAATATGAAAACAGCCTAAATGATCTAGCTTTTGGTATATACCAAAAAGTAAAAAAGCATCCAGGTCTGGAAATGACTTAGAGGTCTTGAAAAAAAGAAATGAAAGGAATAAAAACCATTTTAACAGTGAGGGCACTGAGGGTCAACAGGCTCAGCAATGAGTATCTATTGATCTATGATGCTATTTCAATAATTTTTTATGATTCTGGTACTGAAAAAAAATTATGGTGGTATTGCAAAACAGCAAATATTCTCAGAGTCTCTGGACAGGGTGTTTCTGCTGTTTTCCTGCTCTGCCCTTACGTGCACAGTCTGTGCTCTGTACAACTTCTAACAAGGGAACCTTGGGAATTCTTTCTCTTCTTTTATCTTCCCCTGGGATACGGGCCACTTCACTACAGCTGTGCTTGACTCTTCACCTGTCCCTAGAGGGTCACTGCTTCCAGAATTCCCTTACCCTCCTCCACCAGAGGATCTTTAGACTGCTCTTGTTCTTGCCAAGAGGGAGGAGAAAGAGTGAGGGGTGGCCTGACTCCAGCCTCACCTTCCGTTGTAAGAGCTCACACAGATTTCATCACTTCTAACTAGGGAAAGGGCAATCATACTGGAGGCAGATGAAGATGCAAATCAGGGCTAGCATGGGTTAAATATGATAATTTGCACAAGATTAACATCATGAGTATCATGACACAGCAGGAGTGGGTATTGCTGGGAAGATTTAGAATTAAGATACCAACACGCTGTCAATATCATTAGCAAGGTAGCGGTTGATGTGATACCAGGAGAGAGGGTGGGCAAAGGAAAAACTAAGTTTGATTTCTTCTGTGTTAAGTTTAAACTGACAATAAGACATTTAATAGTTGTTGTAAAGACAGCATGACAGAACGGATGACAAGATGAGACTTGCTAATGTCAAAAAGGTGGCCTGAGGAGGTAAAGGCTGATGAATAATATTGTTTAAATAGGTAAGAACAAAGGCTATGGAGAATGCCTAAAACCTGACTCAGACAGCAGGAAACAGAAGCAATATTATGCTGATTAAAGTTTTTTCAAAGGGGTTAATATCAAGATACTGTCATTTTGTTGGCAAAACATTAAGAAAGATAGACTGGCTGATAGAGACTCCAAAATTAAATTCTCTTCTTCTATAGTGTTTTCAGGATTTTATTTTAATCAGTTGCAAATTGCTGCTAACTGGAAATAGACCCAAATATTATTAGTTGTATTGTAAGTATCTAAATTAGGCAACCATTCTAAGTGCAGTATTCATACTCTTGGGGGGTTTTTTTATGCTTTCCGAACACCAGGTAAAAAGTGCCTTATAACTGCAAACTAAACCTCTACAGTGAAACAGCTGCCACGGGTATTTACACATAAATGCAAAATATAAAATAAAAGCTAACCAAACAGCATACTGGAATTACCATGTGGACAGACATAGGAATACTGCCACGTACCAGACCATCAGTATTAATGCAGAACACCAGCTGTACAAAACCATCACCACGTAAGTGAGATGACATTAATGAACAGTAGCCTTACTGTGAGGCTGAATGGGAGACTTGCAGTCATGTCTGGAAGAGTTCAATGACAGTACACTGTGCCCACAGGACCCACGGATCAATACAATGTCACTGGAAGTGTCGGAGTTATTACAGCATCAATAAAAGTATAACAACAATGTCCAAAGTATCAGTGAGTAACAGACGATGTCGATAAAAGCGTGAGGTGAGGGAATGCAATGCACCATCATTAAAATTGGAACCCCTGGTATATCAGTGCAAGATCTCCACAATGCCAGCAAAACATTTTGAAGAGACTTACTGTATATTCTCATTTTTACCAAAATATCTCTAACTTTAAACCTCACAAAGGGTATCAGATACGATAGAATTATAATGATTTTAACTTAATATAACAAAATGAAGTTTACAGCTCTTTCATACTATTCTGTTGCTCAAGCACTGCATCCTGGAAATACATGTGTGACCTGAATTCCCCTCAGTCCAAAAGAGCAGAATATGAAGAACAGAACAGCAACTACAACTTTTACTGTCCTTTCACAAATTGACAATAGACCGGGACTAGAAGCTTAATATAGCTCCTTTTTTTTTACAGAATATATACGAAAGGACAATCAATACTCTGAATCCTCAGCACAATGCTTTGTTTGGATATAGATCAGTATATTATAATTCTGAGGAAACTTTGAATGGACTTCATTCTGTGTATAACTATGTATTAATTAGGAAAAAACCACTATGGATGCTGAATTCTAAACAATTACTAGAAAACGCTAGGCTAGGAAGAAAAAGCTAATAAAAACTGTAAAATAAAATTAAAATATTTTAGCATCAACCTCTTTTAGTGCTAAGTAAAAGACATGAGAAAGAAAATGTGGCAATTAACTTGTGATGTTTACTTCTGAAGTTTAATTAAATAATCAGTATGTACAGAATTAGAGTTTGGATGCCTCAGCTTCCACTCACTGCCTCCCTTTGAAAAGACAACAGAGAAAATGTTCCTAGATACCAGTTTGTAGAAACAATGAAATCACATTTCAGTAAAGTTAACTTTTAACTGCTGTGTAATGTGTCCTCAGCCTGGGGAGCTGAAGAGGTCTTCTCTGTCAAGAAAAGAGGAGACAGAAGTATGGTAATATTGGTGAAGAATGTGAGGGTTCTAGTATTTGGCCAGAAAATAAGAAACCTTCTTCAAAGAGATATCTCATTTTTATTCACTAGCTATTCCAAGTATTTAAATTATGACAGTAAAGAACAATTATGATTGTTTTCCATACAGTAGCAGGCAGAGCATCTCAGTTTGACAAGTAGTCAAGATCTGATTCTTTCTTTCTGGTATGAATCTGGTTTTCACATTGCTTACGTCTCCATGAACCTTAGAGATTTGATAAATTGTATTTAACCTCTCATTGAGATATGCTATTGAGAAAAGCAAGAGAAGCTTTGAATTTAGGAAGAATTGGCAGCAATGAAAAGATGAGTACAATCTTGAAAGATTTCAGAGCTATCACACCTCATTCCCAGGTCTGACCATACATGGCATAAAGTAATAACTGTAAACACAATATGGTAAATAAAAGTAAAGGAATAGAGGATTCTGATCTACCAAAAGCCTAGCCTAGATTAGATATTCATTATTATCCACAAATTGTAATTTTCCCTCTATTTTCAGGTAAACTTCCAGAATCCATTTCATGCATTATTACACCATTCCAATATCATATTGCTTTGCATATTATTATTTCTTTTCCAAGGTACTGCAATTGCAATAAAAGATTGCAGTAATGTAGCCATTACCTACAAACAAAACTATGTGGCATATTCTGTATGCTTTAAACCTGTGCATATAAAACACAACACTGAAATTCAACTCACCGCTGCCTTATTTATTTATTTGTTTGTTTGCTGTAATGTCTGTTAATTAGGATAGATGTTAACTAGGTGGCACTGTGTGCTTGAAGGACTGAGCATGACGTTTTTTTCCCTCCTTAATGCCTGCGTCTTGCATTCCTTCAGCTCACATCCATCAGGAAAGGACTGCCAGGTGAGCTGACTGTCACTCCAGACCAGGCTAATAGACTCTCCAGTGGCTTTTGTTACAGCTCATGTCATGCTATTAAAACTCCGTGCCTTGAAAATGACATAACATACGTAGCTGAGACTTGTCAGCTCCAGGTAATCAGACGCTGCTTGGTTTCAGAAGCAGATGCAGATGAGACTGGCAATATAAATATGCAAATCACAATGGTCCCTTGTCAGCACCACTGTTCCTACCTCTAATGGCCCTCGTAGAAAGTCTGTTTGCTCAGCTCCTACTTCCAGTGCTACATCGACAGAAGCAAAGGGGCGGCTGGCCATCTGCTGTCGCTCCCGCATAAGTTGCTGATGAGGAAAAAATGATGTTTTAACAAAACATTAAAAAATGCACCAGATATTAGTCTGCCCTACTATACCTCCCACTAAAACACAAGAATGCAAATAGCATGCAAATAGTCATATTTGTAACATCAAAGTGAGAAAGTTATACTAAATCATCATCATCTACATTTACTCGAGAACTGAGCACAGAAGGCTATGATGCCTACAAATGGTCTTTCATCTTGATCTCTGACAAAATCTCCAAATGAAAGCTTCCCTAACTGACTGTTCTCTCTAAATAACTTTGCCGTTTTTGCAAGTGGCAAGCAAATATAGGAAATGGTTGGTAAAAATAGTTGAAATCTAATTCCACTGATAATGCAAGCATTAGAACACCTGCCAAGAACAAGTCCACTTGGCCTTCAAATTTTCATATTTCACAGCTAAGCCAGATGGAGTTAATATTGTCAGGACTCAATTTTACACAGTATCTTTTCTGCAGCTACTTTTATATGAAGAAAAACGTGTCACACGATTGGGAAGGCTGCATCAGTGTATTAAGAATAAGCTCAGCTATGCTCAGAGAACTTGTATAATCCCTTCCAATCATACTAGTGTGCACAGAATTCCCAAGCAAAACCACAAAGTTAACTCATATTTCTTCCTCAATCTGTAATTCTAATGCTTATGAAGCATGACGTATAAAAATGATGACCAGCACTAGATATTACAGACCTTACTTCACTGGCTCAGTGCAACTAATAAAAGCATTATTAAATATTTAAGGTGAATGAGTCGTGCAATTCAAGTCGTGTGTTCCTTCATCTGAACAGGATGTCATAGCATCTTGAAAAGACAAAATGATTGCAAAAATGTTTTATTAGAAAAGATCTAAGTTTTATTTTCTTAGTGTTTTTCTCCCTACTATATCTCTGGGAAGCTTAAAACGTTAGAAAGTGGGATTTGAATGTAAATGACACTATCACTGTGACATACTGTTCATAAAAGCCTTTGAAAGAATAACAGGTATGCAGGCAAATATTTGCTGGCAGCTTACTAATAAACACTCTTGATTTAAGGTCTGTTACAAAGCAACAAACTGCTTTTGTAATACTTCTCATGCATTTTGCCCTGACTTGCTTTTTAAGATGGTCTATAGTAATCTAAAGACGCACTCATAATGTTAAAATCAAACCAATACAGTGGTTTCTCAGTGCATAACCAGTACATTCCTAAGGCCTGGTTTTTATAACCATGCAGTGTGTTTGTCAGCAAGCACCTGCACAAATGGGCCCCCGGTATATCATACCAACAGGATAATCAATATGTCTGTAGGTGAAACTGCATGTTTTATATTGAGAATAAATAAAAGCCCAGTATGAATATCTAGCTGGTTAAGAATTATGTTTTTAACCCTTCACTTTAAAATGAAAACGGTGGTCTCTGTCTAGGATTTACATCAGCACTGATTTTCATCAATACAGTATACTAACAGATTTTACAGCCCCAAAAATACTGAGACACTACATGTTAACATTACTATATCTAGCTCCTTTTCTTCCTAAAATAACAAAAATTAAAGAAAACAGTGTTATTAGAGCAGTTGTGCCACATGGAACTCATTAGAGTATTGAAAGTCTGCAGAGCTATTGGCAAGTGCTTACGCCTTAATGGGAAACCAAACACTGTTTTAAACAAATGGAATTGCTTGAGAAAAGTACTTATATGAACAGAATAACCTACGACCCAAATGTGCGAACCATTATTTAAAAGATTTACTTAATGCAAATCATAAAGATATGTACATGTGATATGTTAGCTGTTTTTTAAAGCTAGTAGGTTTCTTCAACTCTGCTCCTGGTCAGGCATTCAGTAAAAACTTTTCATTCACAAGACAGTCACTGTAATTTTGATGCTCTGTCATTTGAGAAGAGTACTATGAAGATTCTTAATTAGCTCAGTAAACAAGAATGAAAACTTTAAAATGTTCGGCTGCCCATAAAGCGCTGCTGAGTTTGGCAGCTGAGCACTTTCACATCAAAGATAAGTGCTCTGTTCAAAATAAAGCTCCTTTCTGTTCAGCATTTTAAAACTCGCCGTAAGGTGCAGAACAGGAAAAATGAGATGCAATGAAGAGAAATACAGGAAGATATTATGATGCTTAAAATCAGTTTTGTGGCTGGAAAAGGCCACTACTTCCCACCATCTGCAACTGTCCGTATATCAAGGCTGGGAAAAGACAAAGTTCCAGTTATAGAACATCTTGTGAGACAGATTATTGCATGGTGGGTATCATTCAGGTGTGACACCATGTGCTCCACTTACGTGCTGTTTTCATGTAGCCCATATGGTTATGGGGAATTCCTGTAATTCACCCATAGGCCAAGAAACATGAAAACTCTCTGAACTATGAAAAGAGTGAAAAAGCTCTTCCTTGCCTTCCCAGCAGTCAAAGAGATAAAAAAAACCCCAAAAACCAAACACAAACCCCCCACACAACTGAGGCAGAATAAACATGAGACAGTGGAAAATGGAACTACAATGCTGTTACTTATATAATCATGTCCAAAAAAATTACTGCATTTTAAAATCGTACAAATAAAAAATAAACACTACTTTTTCAGGGATTAGGGATATTTGCTTGGAGACATACTATAGGTAGATATTATTATTGTGTAATACTTGAATATTTTGTCCCAAATTTAATTTGTAACATTCAGAATGCAGGCACAGGTGTCAATATTCACTTAAAAGTATGGGAAATTATAAACATTATTTTCTCAGTGTAGGGAGTTTTTCAGCATCAGTGCTGAGAAATTAAATAAGCATTTATTTGACTGATTTCAAGTTCTACCATAATTTTAAATCTCATTAAGTAAAAGATTATTGACAGATTAATTTTTTTAAGCATCTCTATTATTTTGCAGCAATTTCAAGGTATTAATTTATATCCTATTAAAGAGTTTTTCTTTTAAAGTGTAGAATTATAGCTGTCATCAGTGAAGAACAGTAAGATGTTAGGATACTATAAATTAGGTCAATTTCTCACTCAACACCCATATAATTTGAAAACATTTCTTAAAAAAACAATTTTGGCATATCTAGTTCCCTGTCATGGAAATACATATTTCATCTGAGTCTCCATGCACATGAAGACAGATTATGGTAATTTTGAGTTTTGGTGAGCTAGTCAAACCTTTAAAATAGGACCTGCTTTACCATCTAGAAGTAGATCACAAGAAAGTATTTGCCTAGGTATGCAATTCAATTTTACTATTGATCCAAAAAATTCTCCTCAATGCAGTTTGGAATAAATGAAAATGTTCCATAGTATTTTGTATAAGCTTCTATAAGGAAATGTTCTTACTTACGTAGAAATGTTTTGGTTCTTTTTTTCTTTTGGTTGATAACATTCAGACTTGCTTTCAAAATATTTTAATGCCCACACTGTATTCATGTACAATAAAACACTCAATGTAAAATATACATTACAGCGATTTAACATTAACAGAATACAATATTTCAGCAATCTTGGGCAGATGTGCTTCAAATGTTTTGTATTTTAGGAATTTCCCTTCCCCTTTCTTTTACTTTTCTTTCCTTTACTTTTTCTTTTCTTCCCTTTACTTTTTCTTTTTCTTTTCTTCCCTTTTCTGTTTTTTTTTTTTTTTAAGACTTGGTCTCTTAAGTGGAATTCAATACCCTTCTTCTGACTAGCAATGCTTTTTCTACGCTTCTCTCTTCACCTTCCAGTGGAACTGCCCTGGAAAAGCCCTAATTGGAAAAATCTAATAAAGTGCATGAGACATTAGGAACTAGGACAGGTATACTTTCTCTTTGTTATACAGTAACAGGCATTCTTGAGAGACTGATAGATTGGGATGGCTGAAAAGGATGAGGCCATTTTAGTGTCATAATAGGATGAACAGGAAAATCCTTTCAAAGATCTTTCTGTTGCTCTATGGCACCTCTAATGGGCTACTTTAGCCCACCGGCAAGCAAGGTACGTGCTGGAGTGTGCCATGAAGGATGCACAGACAAATGTGTATGCCCAAGTTCATAGGGAGCTTGACAGCTGGGGTGGGGATAAGAAGTGGCAAACACCAGTAAAAATGTTCAGGAGACTTCTGACTGCTTTTCAGAGCCAGGCAGCCTCAATACATTATTCCAGAAATAAGAAATGATATGGCAGTTGAGAGGTGCCTGTTATTTTAATAACAGCAACAATGGCCTGGGTTTTCTAGCTTTTCTTCCTTCACATCTTAGATGTGTTTGGTTTTTTCCTAGATCAGATCACTATCGATAATGTACCAGCACATCCATGTCTTTGTCAAGGTGAGTATTCAAAACCACGAAGGATGGCAATTATGCATCTCTCTGGAAAGTGCTGTCTAGTTCAGTGCTGCACAACCCTCCTTGTGACAAAGAGTTTCCAAATGTCTCATTTGAAATTCCTATTCTGCTTAATCATCCCTGAGCTCTGACTTTAGTGCAGTTGCAAGTTGGTCTCCTCCTTTCCTGTTTCTGTGCTGTCAACTGCTGATGTGAGTAACATCAAAAGGCTGCAACAGAAGCGCTAACAACGCCATGCATTAAATCTGAGTTTTATAGGAAAAGTATTGCAATGAGAAAAAATGCCATAACCTCATGGCATTGACTAAGTTCTGATCACACTGCATTTGACAAGCTCCAAAATTTACATACATTTTTGATCTTTTTAAGTGGACAGCCCTGCAAAAGCAGAGCCTCCAGAGGAAATGCAATTCAGCCACTCACCGCATATTCTTGAGGGTTCTTACTGCCATATCAAATCAACAGAAGTAACTTATATGGGCTTATATGACTACACAGATCTGAGTGGATCACAGGCAGTTTAGTTAGAAACACAATTTAATTCCCTTCAAAAATGTTAAGTTCCCATTTTCAAACTGAATTATCCATAGTGATATTTCAATGAAGCTCTGATTATTCACTTTAATTTGCAGAAGACAAAGCTTGCTTTCTCTGTAACTTTTCTTATTTTAACTCTTGGTGTTACAAATATCTTCAGATTAAATTAGCTATTTACATAACTGGAAAGGAGAGCAATTTCTCATTTACATGTTGAATAACCTATTTGACTTGGTTAATTCCCAAATCGGCTACTTTCACTGGAAAGGTATATCATAGTCATTAAACTATTTTGTTGGGTTTTAGGTGAAATAAGCTCACCATTCCATGATTGCAGGAGATACAGTGATTTTAAGAGATGAATAAAAGTTGGCATAGGAAACCAAGCAGCAGGAATAGCCATAGTTATGACAGTAGCTTGACAATCTGGATTCATTCATCCTCTCTGTCATGAACTTCCTAAATAATCATTTCCCTCCGCCTCATTTCCCACTCTGCTAAGTGGAAAGTGCCCTGACACCAGAGTGCATTCAGGTAGGCAAGGAGATATTACGATGATGGACATAGTATAACATGCTATTTGCACTGCAAAACAGTCTATGGAAACTTCCTAAGATATCAGAGCCTATTCCATGTCACTTTCTTTGAAAATTGCCTGAAGAAAAAGTGCTCTCAGGCATGTGCAAAGGTCTGTCATGGGAAAAAATGAGAGGAGTTATACTTCTTGTCCTAGCTTTATACTGAATACAATGAAGGGTTATTTAAACTAGACATAGTCCAGCAAACAACAGCTAAGACATACTTAAAATATAGTGTACACATCCCCCAAAAAATAACAGTTCCAAAAGGTCAAGTTTTTATGTATCCCTTTTGGAAACCAAATACCAGTCGTCTGCAATTTCCCTTGAACAAATCAAAAATGAGAAAAAAAGGTGAGCCCTGAAAAGGTCATTTTGTTGCTAGATCCACGGAACAGATATTTAATGTATTGCACATTAGCAAGAAAAGAACAGAATATGAATCCATGGTGACTTCAGGTTTTGGAACTTTTTGATTCTTGAGTAGAATTCCCATCGCTAATACTCTGAGTATGAAAAGCTGCTTATTACAAGCTGCTGTTATTACAATGGAAATGGCACCCTGGGTGTAAATTACCAAAAAAAAATTACCAGTAATTTACGGGGGATCATGTTACAATAAAGTTGTGATTGACCCTTCACATTTTTCCCCTAAAGATTAATTTAGCATAGGAAGATTTTGGGGTGCTCAGAATTCAATTCACTGCTTTAAAATTTAAGAAGCTCAAAAATTTAAATTAAAATTTAACAAGATCAAATCCTATTACTTCTTTCACTTAGATCACTGTGAATCCATGTTGCACGTCTACACAGTTCTGTAAAGAGGTACTTAAGTCTCTCTGTAGGCCTTGCTAACCCCAGAATTGTACTCTTATCCCTAATCAAGTGCATTATCCTTTCAACCAACTGTTGAATATTTTGCTGTTAGGTAGCAGACACATTTTCAGTTGACAGAAAATTTCTAAAAATACTTGTTCTGCAAAGTCATTCTGTGTACAGAGAAAAAGAGAGCCAGTTCCACTAATTACAGATGTTGAGATGCTTCCACACAAGACATTCTATCATATTTGCCCAAGGACAGTTATTTGTAAGTGTATACAAAAAAACAAGTCTTAAAAATTAATTCTTTTAGAATATGAAAGAGTGATTTAAATATCGTACTCCTTGGAACTCGGTCATTTACAATGGTGCCACATAAATAATGCTTTCAAAATGTCTTATAAAGAATTATGAACACTGACAGTGTAATCTTAAAAACGTTAAGAGCCACCTTTATAAGGGAAACAGAATAGACACAGTGTGAAACTTCCTTCCATTAAAATCTCAGTCCATCCTATCAACATTATTAAGCTGCTGATTTTGATATGAGGCACCATGAATATTATCCATTATTATCACGACCATTAAAAACCAGCTTTAGTTACTTATCCTAGAAAACAGATGTCAAGATGATAATTCCCTGCTCTTTCTAAAGTGATTCAAATAAAAGTGATTCTAATAAAAGAAACTGGGTATAAGTGATACCCCATGAGATCACTTTGTCTACCTCTGTTTGTTGTTCCTACACAAAGGCAGGTTGCAGTGTGTTTATGATTCTTGCAGCAGATGCATGTTTCTTAAAAAGGCTGCAGTGGTGGAGGTTCCAGAGTCACCCCAGAAGTCCAGAGCACCTGGTGATCCCCATGCTGGAAAGGTCTTTTTTAAAACCTAAATTAAATCTCCATGCTGACATTTAAGCCAATTGCTTCTTGTACTGTCCTCAGGGGAGACAATTCTCTGTCTGCAAGTGAGATGAAATCCCCACCAAAACTCCTTTGTCCTTTACAGGGGCTCTTTATAAATTTGAAGTTTTCCTTTAACCTTCTCAACTATAAACAAACGTGGGTATATAAATGTTTCCTTAACACTCCTGCTCCCATTTTCAGTGCTTCCCCCTGTCTCTTAAATCAACACCAGAATCAGATCCCAGTAGAAGCCCACTTGGTGCACCTTCCCCTTTACACAATGAGCAACTCACAACTAACTACTCCAAGAAAACACTTTTACATTCACTTCCTATTTATCTAAAAGATCTGCTAATCTGTTGTATCAAGAAATTAGTTTGGCTGGACACAATTTGTGCTAGAAAAAAACCCCAACATTAAATGCCTTTCATATCTTCACTTTTTTCTACATTCCAATATGGTATATAAAAATTGTTTATTCCAACACTTCCCTAAGAATTAAGGATAATTGGCTGATGTCTAATTGCCCAGCCCTTCCTTTTGCTGCTTCTTTTCTAAGATAGGAATTAAAAGCCTCCCCGGTGTGAAACTCATTTGTCCTACCTGAAGTCTCAGAATCCTTTCAGCTCGGGGATCACATCGTGCTTAGACCATTCCCTAAACACTCTACAAAATATTTAATCAGGTTTTGCAATTTGAAAATACTTAGCAAGTACCCTTCTACCCATCTTTCTACTTTACTGCTTGATATCAGTTTTTCATTGTAGGTGATACAAACTTTTAAAGAGGCCTTAATTAAAGAACTTTTCAAAGCAGACTCTTTCATAGCACAGAGATAGTCAGAAAGAGGGCGTGTATGTACTACTATTTTAAAGAGAAGTTCAAGTGCAGGACGAGTATATTTTAGTTTGCAAATACGTCAGTGCATTTTTTAACCTACAAGACAACAAAAAGGGTAGGCACCGGATTTGTTTCTTATGTGAACTGATGTGGAAATTTGCAGTCCAAATTATAATGACTGAATTGAAGCAATGCCAGTTTATAAAAAGCTGAAGTTTCTGAAATATCCCTGGACTCGAGACCACATAGTGACTTCAGGCGATCAAAATCTTCAGATTTTTTTCAGATGACTTGGAATCCAAGGCTTATATTTATTTATCCTCTATTTTTTTAAATTAAATTTTTACATGTACAAAAATTACGAAAGAAGATAAATAATAATTAGCAGAAAAACTGGGCTGTACTTCATCAAAGGTGAAGTTTGCCTTTTTTATTACCTGTAATTCTTTAAAACTATCTATTGAGGTTACTGGTACACTGATGAAGTGCCAATGCAAATGAAACGTTTTAAGTGCAGCATCACTGCCAATTATACAACTATTTTAAAGTGTCCTTTAGAAGCTACTTAAAACACAAATGATGTTACCATTAAGGAAGGTAAACCGGTGACGTACCATGACTGACTGATGTCTTTAAATGCTTTCAAGCTTTAATTCTTAGAATCTTAAGCAAAATAATCATCATTTTCACTGCCTTGCAAAGGGGACCAAGAAGAGGTGCACTTACCAGTATTCCTGCCTGTCTCAGGATGGAAATGTCCTGATCCCCATGAATCCTCACAATATGGAGCTGGATAGCCTTGGCTATTACAAGCTGAATGGGCATGCCACAGTACTGTGTGTTACTGTGTTGGATGAGTAAAGGTCTTCCTTACAATCCTTACAAAATTTGACCCTGCGTTACTTGGCTACCAACTCCCTTTTCCTTAAAAAATGAGACTCATCCTGCCACTGATAGGTTTTTTATCTCAATTGCCACATCCAGGAGAAGTGTTAATACCCAGTATTTTTCACATCAACCATTGAAATACCAATTGTTAGTAAAGACATAGCGTTAAGATACAGCCAGGATCAGAAAATGTGAAAAAAAAGGTCTGGTCACTCAGAACATACAGCAAATCTTTGTAACGAATCTCAGCATTTTCAGCAAGAAGGGGTTTAGCTAATCAACATAAAACTAGGATACTGAAATCTTACCCAGAAAAATACTCCAGACTTCACAGATTTGCTCACCATACGTAGCCCATTCAGGTCAGCAAGAATTTGGCACACACTGCTAGTGAGAATGGCGTGCGGCCACAGCTCATTTTGTGCAGGGGAGGGAACGGCTCAGAAACAGATGCAGTTCTGCTGTCTGATCTGAGTAATAATGTGCATTAAAGCAGCTCTCCTTTGTTCATGTTGTGTCTAAGTTCGAAACAACTGATTTAGCAGATGTGAGATGTGTAACACTTTTAGTGGTGGTTGCTCAAGAATACTTGAACAATAAATTGATGGCAAAGCTTTCCACTCCTGCTATAGAACTAAGGAAGCAAGGACATCGACCATCCCTTACCTTTGAAAGAAACCAAGGAACCAAAACAGTTTGCTTTGAGTTAAAATTTCTTGAAGAGGAAAGTATGAAAACCAAGAAACTGATGATGTAAGAAAGTCTGAAACTTGTAATATTTTAATGGAGAATTATTTTAAGAGTTGAATTGCTAACTAGTAAGCTACAGATACTGAAGGGACTAGAACCTGTCTAATCTCCTAAAATATTTAAGCTACATCAGAATTTCAGAAATAGAGGGTTTTCAAGCATTAAATACCCTAATCCTACAGCTTAAAATTCAGTTCTGAAATAAGAAGCACAATACTAATTCCAAGAGACTACTTTGTCAATATCTGTAGCAGCAGCAGTCAGGTTGCTATTCTATTCATCTTTGTAATAATTTTGTGCACAAACCTGCTGCAAACAAGGAAATCTGACTTTCCTAGTAGTGTTCCTACAAGGGGTTGCACCAGTCTGCGTGTGTGCATACTGTACAGATTAGAAAGAAATACTGTGAAGAAGTTAATCCCTCGCTGCTGCCACACTGAGACTTTCAACAGAAAAGTGACAGAGTGTAAATCAAAGTACTCTGGCATTTTGAGCTCCAGTCAGACTGTTTCAAGAGAGAGAAGTGGGACGATTTAGAGTTCATCAATTATATCACATCAAATTAGCCTCCATCACTGGCTTGGCTCGACAGCTTTCATCTATTCTAATTTACAACAGAGAGGACAGCCAAGTACAGGATTGTGGCAATGACACAGTCAGAGGGAAGCACAGCACTTTTGCGTGGCAGGAATGGAAGGCTTTTCTGGACAGCCACTTCAGCTGGGTCAAATACTCCAGCCACTTCTAGTTTCTTTCATTTGCTTTGATCCAACAACCCTCACTGTCATTTAAGGAAGCAATGTGCTGAACATATTTTTAGCAGTTCTGCAGTTATTGCCTTTCCACACTGTTCTGTATATATCTACCTTACACAGTGATTTACCTTTGCAGTTAAATCCTTAAAATAGATGAGTACACTAGTGGAATGCTATTGTAACTGTATGTGGTTAGGACATAGGTTACCTATCTTAAAGTAAAATTACTATCAGTAAATTTTTGGAATTTTCCTTCCTACTGACAGACTTTAAATTTGAATTTGCTATGGTTATTTGAAGACATTGACAGTGCAATAACTCAAATCACAGTGAAACACAGGAAAGCATTGAAGAACCTTACACAGATATAACTTTACAAAACATTTTATATTAAGAATTCATCCCTTGGCTATGGATGTGATCACAAGCACTGTGTATCATTTAAATTGCAGTTTAGAGGCTTAGATGGATTGAAATGGAAACTGGGCCTTCTGTATAGTAGGGAATTTGCACAAGGATGAAAAGTCAGCTTTACTGTTTCTATCCACAGTAAATACTAAGAAAGAAACAAAAAGAACAAAAAGTTTTCCACATAGCATCAAGTTTCCTCTTCCCATAAAACCCATCCATTTTTTTAATACAGGCAAGTGAAAATAGTAATTTAAAAATGCACATATTGCAATTATTACTTCACCAGAATGAGCAGGGACTTCCAAAAGTATATTTCCATACCCTTCCATCACAGTTTCTGTGCATATTTGCATTACATGCATATTGCTTTTACCTGCTTTCATCTAATATGGCCCGTTTCCAAATCAAATACTGCAAGCTTTAGGCAAGTCAAGGTCATCTTTCCCATTCCTTTACTTTCTCCACAAGCTTGACTTCACTGGTAGGATTTAAAGTAGTGAACTACTACTAGGATTTTTATGGCAGTCTTAAAGGTTTCTTTAAATAATTGTATCAGATTAAAATGCTTAGGGACAAGTAAATTATCAGAATTTCTGACTGCAGGTTTTTAGAGGCCCTCACGTGATACTAGGAGCGATTAGTTCAAGTGAAAACTTAGAGACAGTATTATCTCTTACCTGGAATCTTAATTGGCTCCTTTTTATACGCAGTCTTACACAGTTTGTATAAAGAGTAAATGAATATAACACAATGTAGTCATGACTTTCCTCTTGCAAAACTGAAAACATTAGACATTTTTATATTCTTCTACAATATGGCCCTTTCTGTGTGGGAATTTTTTACCTGCATTAGAGAGAGCCCTAAATTTTTCAAGAATGTGGACTCATTTTCTGTTATTTGTTCCAGCTGGAGACATATTGGTTTAAAATGTCAGGGAACCTGCCATGTGTTAATGGTTTTTTGAATGGGCATCTGCTAAATGCTTTCAAATCTACACCACCACAATGTGTGAGACAGCTGGAATTTCATTAATTGAAATTTATTTACCAAGAAAAAGCGCAATAACATCCTTAATTGGGAGACAAAAGAAAACAAAGATATTATTTATGAGTCAAAGGTGCCACACATCTCAATGATTTTCCTCCACAGGCCTATATTTAACACAGTGCATGCAAAGCAAGGACTTGCCCTCAGGGGCTTCTTAAAAAGAGCATGACAACTATGATCCGGCTAATTAATTTTCCCTACTTACTTGGAGTTGAGGGAAATATTCTAAAATGTAATGCTCAAACCCTTCAACATAAGTCTTGATTTTCTTACTTGGGGCTGTGGTGGTTGCTTGATTATTAACATGGAAAAAGATATTTCTTGATTTCACGAACTTTGTCATTTAAAAAGATGCATTTTAAAACCACATATAAATTGAAGACGATATTCACCTCTGCAGGGATACATTTATATCCTCTCTCCCACCTAACTGGGGACCAGCAAACTTCCCATATTTTCATCTGGATAAGGATCACTCTCAGCATTAGCTCTAGCACAGGTTCAATGCGCCAAATGACAGCAGGTAAGTCCTGCACACTGCAGAGGAGGCAGTTCCTTTATGAGAAGCAAAGATCAGACTCCTGTTTGTAAAGATGAGCTGAATAACCACAAATGTGTGAAGTACAAGACCAGTGGTGGGGTGTGATGAGTTGAAAGGATTCTCTGATCCTTGCTTGCCGCACCTAAATAGAGGTGGACTACACAAGTCATTAAAGGTACTACAGGAAAAACTGCTGGGTAATATCTCCTCTGCAGTTTCCCTGCACTGGTGGAGAACCTTCTCCATCAGTGTTCAGTGCTTCTGACAGTGCTTAAGACAAACTGTTCAGATTTGGCACTGGGAATCGAGTACATTGCTAATAAGTCCCAATGGACTCAGCTAATGCCATCAGAAGAGAAAGACATTTTTCCTCACCAGGGTAAGAGGGGTTTGCAGCTTCTCATCCACCAGAAGTCTTGCTTTGGTTGCTCAATATAATTACTCCTTCTGCCCAAACTGCCTACTAATGTGGAAGACCTGGTTTGGAATCAGAGACAGGCAGCTGGGCATTCCTGGGCTATGGGTCTGAAAGATGAGCATTAGCTGTGATTTTTCTTATGTGCAACCTTAACGTCTGCATTAGGCGAAGGCAACATGAAAATCTAACAGCAATGAAAGACTCCTTGGTGACAGGCATAGGGAGACTGAACAGTCACACGAAATGGATTATTTCAAGAACGTACAGAGGCACAGGTTACTCTAATCACATTATGTTCTTTATGTCCTATATGGCCATTTTTGAGGATCAGTTCATAGGAGCAACTTCTACCTGGGCAAGAAGCTCCAAGGAGGTCCCTACAAATAATTTGGTTATTCTGGCAATTGATAACAATAATTTTTCAAACTGCTACATGGTTCAAAATGCAAAGAATCATATTATCCCCACAGGTTATTTCTTTAACATTTTATGAATGCTCAGGTGAAGTAGGAAAAGCTTTAATATTTTTGTTTTCTGATTATATATATATATTTAGCATGAAGTTATAATTAGCAATATCCATGATTCAAATACAAAAGTCCACTCCAGATAAGTACCCCAAAATGGCTGTTTGACATTTACTGCTTTGTCCATGTTCCAACACAAAAGGTGGGCAAACAACACCAGCAAATTTGGTTTCATGCAGGGATACCCTTACCCCTAAAAACCACTGATTGTGAGACTACAGCCTTATTAGAAAAGAAAAATAAATATTTTGGGAAAAGGATTTGAATATTTGCCTTTCTTTCTAATTTATCAGCATTTTGATTCCCTTCCGTTTGAATTCTGATGAATGAATCTTATGATTTCAACAGTAAAGATTTGCTTGCAGTTATATTTCACTGGCCTTTAAAATAACGTGCTTTCATTCCTGTCCTACAGGCAAAAGTCATTTCTGAGTTTCTCAATCTTTGATGGAGGGAAATTCTGACCTAATTTTCTGACTCTTTAAAGGCAAAGGATGTCAACAATTTTTAAACATGGCTTTTTAAATGCAAGTGCAATAAAATGGGATCCAATAAAAATAAATTAATTAAAATTCAAGTATATCAAATTATTTTCTTCACAAGTGAAACCAGTTACATCCCACAATCTTTCACTTGACTGTACCAATATTTTAGACACACTGTGACTATACTAATTAAAACAATTTCAGAGTATATATGTTTTTCTATATTACATGAGTTGGTATCAGAGCCCTCATGGTTTTTTTTCCTGAGAAATGTAAAAATTTTTAAAATATATACCTTAAATTGTCTTATTATCTGTAGTATCTCTTCCTGCCCTGAAAATAAAATAGGTCCCTTGTTGAGCACCCAATATTTCTGACAATCAGTTTAGGTATGCTCTAGCATGGGTTTAAAAACACGGTTTTATTTTAAAAATTCTGGCTTCTTTGATTACAAAAGTACAGTTTATATGATTGAGTAGTCAACTCAGAAATTAATGGTTTGTATCTGAATTAGTCCAGAGAAAAAAAAGTCATTGGAATTCACAGATGCTGGAGCACAAATTCATGTACACTAAATACTTCAGCTGCTTACTCTTCTTTTCTTCATTTATATTCAATGAGTCAAGGCTTACTGCAGCTGAGTATCTCAATTATTATTATTTTTTTCAAGTCCCTGAATTCTGAATGCACACAGCAGAGATCAGGTCCTTCCCTAATCAGGTTCTTCCCAATTTTCAGAAAATACAAAATATACAGTGGGAACCAGACTGACAGTGAGAATTGGTGCCACTCAGACTGACATGGTCCGAGATACGCTAAACCAGAACCAAGTACACCAGAAATGAAGTTAATTATGAAAATCAGAATGAAGGAAAATGCAGAACAAACTGCAAAAATATCAAATTTCTTTTTCTCAGATGTTTACCTCTTACGTACCAGTGTGATTAAAAAAAGAGTGATGGCATTCCATACCTTATCAATGAAAGATCTACAAGTTTTAGTTTTCATTTAATGATAAATTCCGATTTGTTTTTCTGATAACATTTAAGTTCTGTTTCTGCAAATATTTTTGCCCTCAGTCATGCGTAAACAACATGGAGATATGTAGATATTATTCTACATTTTGATTCACCTTGCCTTAAACACCAACATAACAAAATATTTAACTAGTTAGAGGGATTTGCATAAAGGAAAACTCTACAATATTTAGAAATGCATAAAACCCACTTATTGTGCCATTGTGTTTTCATCCACTCCTTATATTGTGTATCTAAATAGTTTTTACTTGGAATAATTAGAATACTTGAAAAAACATATTCAATCTAATGTTAAACATGTATTGAATACAGTTGTTTCAGTGGCCACACCAGCACACGTTATAATTATACCAGCACTTACTGCAATTACAAGTAGGAAAGGATGGCTGGATATTGGCATTATTTTTCCCACAGTGTACACAGTGTTTCAAACACTGAGTTAGGCCTAAAATATATTACATGACTGTTTTCCAGTAAGTCAAAGTGTGGCTTACACAGAATGAATGCAAACGATTTACATACATATAGGTGTCCAAAATTTCATGTATTCTATTTAATTCCAATGCATATTAGGCTTTCACTGCTGACTGAACAGGACTTCATAATACAGCTGGAAAGTCAACTGAAGAATCATGTTGGCTACAGTCTGCTAGACAAGCCAAGATACCTGCAAGCCAATTTCCACCTCTGCAAAATAAGAGTCAAAATACACAGTGGAGAGCAAAAACGGGGGAAAGCTCAGGCTAAACCACAGAACACATCCTCATGTTGTGCATGACAGTGGGTAGTAGTGCCAATCTCTCCAGTCAGCTAGTGTGTGACAGAGAAAAATGCCCTCTTTTGGATGCAGGGAATCAATCACATTTGCTGTACACAGTACAGAGCTGTGGCATCTGATCCAAAGCAAGATATTGTACCAACACGCAACCCAGCTCTGGAGCTGGACACAGATGATAAAGAACACTTACATGTTGCCTGGAATTACAGGTTTCAGAAGGTATAGCAGCCTCCTGAACATTTCAGAGATCAATGTTTGCCTGGCCTAAAACAATATAATTCAGTTTTTCACCCATTCATTGGAAATTTTCCCTGAAATATCTCATTTCTCATACAAAGCTGACATTTAGATAATCTAATAGTTTTGAAAATAGAAGTACACTATTTAGCTTTAGTAACAAACAACAAGAAACATTTAGTGTAGGGATCACTGCCATCATTTCAAGGATTTTACTCATTCTGTACAGCGTCTGAAGTAATTCAGAAATGTTTCTGATCCTAATGTGCATCCAAGAATTACATGAATTTTTATGCAAAAAATAAACAAAACTGACATGTGTGGAGTAAGACACAGCCAAGATGAGAGATTACACCCAGTTTACTGAATTTACTCTGCGATTTTTTTGCTAATCTTGTATTTCCAGGCAATGTTCTGGCCCTTTAACATACAAACTGCAGATTGGTAGCTGTGACTCAGCTGTACAAAACAGATCTCGTCTTTTCCTCTCCTGGGGCACTTCTTCTCCAGGAGCGAACTCATTTAATGTCACCTCAGCTGCCACTGGCAAATTCACCAGCAGTGCAGAAGAATCAAGCTGTGATGCGCCATGAAGCAAAAACAGAGGCTGGACCTATAGTTTGCTATATGCAAAAAGAACTTTTAACACCACTTCACCTGGACATAAGTTACATTTACTTTTCAAAGAGTAAACCTCTATCTTAATGTGGGCCAGCTGTGGTGTCAGCTGCATTTGTCAAGTAAACTTACTTGTTTAAAAGAAATGCCATCAGCAAAGGTACAATACATATAGGTGGCTCAATACAGAATGCTTTTTCAACAGTTTCATACAATTTCTCACAAAATGTCCAATTATTAAGCTACATTAAGAAAGCAACCTGCATACCAAGTTGTCACAAATTCCTCAAACAACTGGGCAGTAGTTGTGGGCGTATTGCTATTTCTGCTAAAAAACCCACAAGGTTCTGGTGCAAAGGTTTGCAGACATCAACCAGACTTAGGATATGTGAAAATCTTCTTCAATATCTGGATTTCCACAGAGGTGGTTTTGGAGGACTGTGTTTTAGCTTGATACTGCAAACAATTGTGTGCTGTTAGCCTGAAACTACTAGTGCACAATATGGAGCCTGGCTGCCGTGTTTCTTAATGCAAAATGACATGGTACATTATTTGCCACATCAGGAAAGGCTGAAACTATGCCCTAAGGCAAAACATCCTGAGTCATAATTATTCAATTATGATGTTTAAGATCATCCACTCTTGTGTGAGCACTGTGAAAATGAGGCATAATGAAGTGGGTTACACCAGATCTGATATTTCACCCTTCTGTCAGACTTTTATTATTTCAATTTTAATATTAAACTAGAAAATGTCTGAATATGTTAAGGATGTATTTCATGCTATATTAAATAAATATTTACAATCTATACAAAAGAAACGCACATACACTTAAAATACTTAAAATTATTTTTAATCTAGGGAGCTAGAGTAATAGAAGAATTATTCATTCATTATAATTGTCAATAAAACCAGCACCTACTGATCTCCCCAAGACTGTTCATTTTTTTATTACAACCCACTACTGTAAATAAAATCATTGGGGAATGCAACAGAGAAGAGAAATAATAGACAAACTAAAAATAAAAAAAACCAGCCAACAATACAGAGATTATAACCACAAGAATGTCTCTGCAAAACAAAAGCAATAACAAATAAGAAATGAATGGAGAATGTTTACAAGATTCTTTCTCAGCTGCCCAGCTCTCTTATACCCAATTTAAAACTTATTTAATATTGTATGTAACAGAATTCTTAGGCAGTAACACGGCTCTCAACTAATCACCCTTACAGAGCAGTTTGTAGGAAGGAGCCATTTCCAGCCTGGTGCAGCCCGAGTTCAGTGCTGCAGCCATGGGGAGCTCGAGGGGCAGGAGACATCCACCCATCCCCTCAGGAACTCGAGCTGACCCTCCTGTCCTCCCTCACATGCAGATAACACAGTAACTTGCTTTTCTGCCACAATGCCCCCTCTCCTTCTCTTCTTGCCCTCAGAAAGGGCAGATTTGGGATGGTGTTGCTCTTCCCTTCAGAAACAGCAGACCCTGCTCAGGGCAGGCTTTCTTTGTCCTCTGACCTCCCAGTTTTCGACAGACAAGAACAGGTGTAGGAGCACCACCTTCTGCTGTCCTTCACAGCTCCACCTCCTCGGCAGCACCCTCACAGGGCAGAACCACAGAATATCCTCTGAATTGGAAGACACCCATAAGGATCATCAAGTTCAGTTCCTTGCCCTGCATAGGACAGCCCCAAGAGTCTCACCATGTGCCTGAGAGCATTGTCCAAATATTCGAGCTCTGGTAGGTTTGGGGCTGTGACCACTGCCCTGGGGAGCCTGTTCCAGTGCCCAACCACCCTCCAGGTGAAGAACTTTTTCCTAATATCCAATCTAAACATTCCCTGAAATAACTTCATGCCATTAAGAATGATGGTACAAGGAAACCAAGCCGTGCACTTGGTGGTGGTGGTACACTATTCAGCAACTATTCCCTCAATTTAGGAATAGAGACAAGAAGATCATCCTTTGTCAAATCCCACCTGGACCTCTTGGGCCATGCTGGTAGTTTAATCAGAACAAAGCAAAGAAGAGGAGATTTAGTAACCTTCATCAGAATGGTTTGACCAGCAAAAAGAGAAAAGCTAAAATTTCCCATTCTTCTACTGCAACTATTGTGAAAAAATAACTATAAAAACCATAATAAATTCATAATAATATTTTCCTCTTCATGGATAGTGCTCAAATAGGAAATAAATACACTGCAAATATACAGAGATTTCTGGAATGACAAGCTTTTCCCAGGATCCATATACAGCAGTAAATATTACCCAATGCATACAGATACACACACAGAGCAGTAACTCTCCAAAGAAAATAATGCTTTAGAAAATTTAATCTGGTTTCTTCTCAGCTGTGGGACAGAAACTATGTGGATTTTAATAGAATGCTGAGATAAATTAAGACTACAATAAATATATATACAGGTAGGTGCCTCTACATTAAAGTAGCACATAAAATGTAAAGCCAAAAAAGGGGCTAAAAAGCAATTTAGCTGAAGAACATGGATTTCAGGTATCAATTTACTGCCACTGATATAAGCCTACAACTAGCACAAGTACAGAAGAGTTCCTATGCAAATAAGGAAGACAAGCTAGTTTTACTTTCCCTGCATATGTTCAACAAAAGGCAAACATAATATCATAGGATGAGTAAAAATCTACTCACCAATTTTTATGGTGTAATGCTTTAAAAAACTACAAGCATTTAAAATCCAGCACTTATGGTACAGAGAAACGAACTGGGACATGTTCTTAAACGTGACATGATAGTTGCCTCTGACATTATCCTGTGAAACATTTATTCAGGGTCTGTGGCTTTTGATAACAGCTCAGCATACTGCTGCTGTTCTCCAATTCATTCTTCAGGTTTTTGATCTGCCTGCTGATTATCTCTGAGCCAGTGATTCAAAATCTGAGTTCTCCTATTCTGCACATTATCGCCAGCAAATTCCTAATGGAGAGAGAGGTCTCAGTGGATGATCCCACCTTCTAACAGCGTCCTAGGTGTTTTTAGCAAGAGCAAGGCTGCTACAGCAACACAACAAATGAAGGCTTTTATGTCAGAATTCACTGCTTGCAGGGATGGAAAAATGACTTTGGTTTTATATGCAACAAAGAAATAAGAATCTTCCAATATCCGTCAGTGCTTTTAGACACAGATGTGCTACATCAAGTATTACTAGGCAAAACAGATGCAATCAAATTGCATGCCTCCTTGTTTTGGCATGTGTTACACAAAAGCAGGAGACTGGTTAAGCCCCTGACTCTGTGCCCGAGTTCATGCACATTCCCGAAGTGAAGGCAGATGCAAGCTAATCTTTTTCTCAAAGAAGATGTGGATGCCCCCATGTTAATGAGGAATAAGTTAAAAACGGAGAAATACTGGAGTTAAATTCATATTATGGTCTTGTTTGAAGAACTTTAATAAAAGTAACATGGATGGTGTGCCCTTGTACCATCCATTTTGTGGGACGATCAGTATTTATTTAGACAGACTCTAGAGTAATCTGTGTTACATACAGTAATTTGAAAGAAATCAGACCAGTAAAGGACAATTAACAATCCACAGAGGCATTCCTCACTCACATATTTGCAAATAAAAATAAAAAAGTGAATATTTATAAAACTAGCATAAAAATCAGCACCAAGGTGTCCTGCTTTTGAAAAGCTAGAGTACTAATACAATGGCAGGCAGCAGGAAAAAAAAAGTAGACTAAGACTCCAGTAATAGTCCAGTACTTTATATTTTGGCAAAGCCAAATGATTACAATTTCTGTTGATCTCCACTGTATATTATCATTTGTTCTTTTTCATTAGCTTTGCCTCAACAGCAGTAGCAGAATGGGAAGCAATGTGTGAAGGCAAGAGAAATGCAATTCTTCTAATAAAATGAACGTAACTACCATTTCACCTAACATGTCTGCTAACAGAGGCAAAGCCCCTCGTCACGGATGTTGACTGCACATAATCTATTCGCTCTAAAGTTGAATTTAATTATATTATTATTTTTATACACAGTATATTGCTTAAAAGCCATGAGCCAGGACTTCTCTGCATTAGCTGCTGTGCAAACAAAGAAAAGAGGGGGTTTATGGTCCAGAGGGTTTATATTACAATTTTTAATTTTTGATGCAGAGCAAAAGATAATCTGAATGAGGTGTTCAGGCATTCAAAAAAAGAAAGCATTTAGCTATATAATGCAGCTCCTATTACAATTCTCAGTCTGTGTTTGGAAAACACCATTACCAGATACACCGAACATTGCTATAAACTGACAGAAAAGAGGATAAAATTCTCTTCAGGTATAAATGCCTAAGCTGCTACTGACCTCAATGGAATAATGCCTGTTTGTAAGAGAATTTTGACCCACTATCAGAAAAAAGTGGCAGCAGGAAAAAAAAAAATAGAGGCAAACAAAACCCACCCACTGGGACAACAGACTGTAAATTACTAACATCCATTAAAAGAATGTTTTTCCCTATAACTGGAAAACTAATTTTACTTCAAACTAAAACAGAAGTAGTAATTACCATTACTGCTCAACTGATATTTTCTGGACCCAAAGTCTCCCTGAAGGTTCTAGGTTGGTAAAAGAAAAATCTGGTGGTGTTTTCTATGCTTTTCTAAGAGTAGAAATACTGAATCGTGTCCCTTTGCCCTCCCAAGATCCTTGCTTGCTACCTTTAAAGGGCATCTCTAAATTTGAAACACAATAAATTATCCATGTATCAGTAATTCCCTAAGTTACTAAGCACATATTCAGGTAAAATACATCATCCCAAGTTCTTTATCCTGACACACTACATTTATATAATTTCTTGAAAACACAAGGTAGACATTATTTTACATTAAAATGTAGCACATGATAGATATTTATTATGATGATATAGCTAAAAAAGTAGTTATCAATATTTAATTTTAAATATAATACCAGAATTGAATTCTCTTATAAATCAATAATCAGATTCCCAACTACTGCAGGAAGGGGAATTGCAACCACTACAGAAACCTTGTGACTAGTGATATTGTCAAAATTTCAAATATTGATGAAATACTTTTGAAAATTAATCTGAATTTTAAAAGTAACTCCTCTATTAAATGAAAATGTTACTGGTCTGATTCTGCTCCCTCATGACAAATAGCAACATTTCTTTAAACTCATTAAAATATATTCTCAAGATTCATTGTAGGACGAGTAAAGTGCTTAGGTGGCCACTATTTCCATTAAGTCTATCCTTTGAGCAAAAGAGGAAGACATATTTTCAGGAATTAAAAAAGTAATAGCAACTTTTAAAACTACTGAAGATAGAATTGGATGTGATACAAAAAATATTATTTTAATAATAAACCAATCATTTCATCATTTGCATGCCACAGTTTTGAGATTCATCTTTAAAATTACTTTAAGGTTTAATAATCATATGTAAGTGAAAATGAACTTGCAGAGTGCTGTGATAACACCACCACTGGGTGATATCATCTCAGTCTATTATTCAGCAGAGAAGAGAAATATTAAGAAATAATTGTCCTGAAAATTCTTATTTTAATTGCTCTACACAGCTCTGGAAAGCAAGTTTGATGCCTTTAATATTAAGGAACATATCCAATTCTGAAAATGAAGCAAAATGTATCAGGCCAATCATAAAGAAATTCTAAGCACTGAGCCAGGGTATGCTAAACCAACTTCAAAACAAATGGGAACAATTTTATTATATCAAATGACAACAAAAGAAACATCTCACATAGGCTTGTTTAGCAGTAAAAGAATATTTAGGCTTACGCACAAGATATGGGGAAGTTGTTAAAGGTTGGAGTTCAAAGTCGGAGTAGATCAGGACAGTCATGAGATTTAGGGGACAAAGCAGGTGGTGAGAAATGTGAGAAGACACTGAAGGCTTGGTTTATACAGAAAAAGATCACTATTCTGTCACTTTCTAAAACACAGGTGTGATTACAGGTAACAATGTGTTGTTATACATGACTAATCTTTTCTAGTATCCCCTTCTTCAGCAGTTTTTCTCTATATCCAATCAACTTTCTACCTTGTAAAATCAGCTGCAGGCAAAAGATGCAAAGTCAATTTACATATACACAGGCTTTATTTTATGTTCTCAAAAACATCCTGTGAACTTTCCAAGAAAAAGCTTTAAGTGTCTCCTTAGTCCAAGCTATGGGAAAAAAATAAATTTCTCAGCTCTAATTTTGTAGATACCATCACTCCCCACCTCTCCCAGGGTCAGACTGATTTAAAAACACGCTACAACCTCCCCTCAGAGTACTCAAGCTTTAAACTTCTTTGTTTTGGTTTGATCAGGCTTCTCATGAAGTGTCTAGTCGGTGATAAAAAAAAAGTACTTCACCAATTTTCAGAAGCTTAGTGTCTCTGGGGTAATAAAGAGTTGTTTAAGTCAATCAGTGCTATAACGTAGAACAGGCATCAATGAGAACTTCAGGAGTGACTCCTGTCTCTTCGTTATAAATATCAGAACTGTCTAGAGACATAATTTTATTTCATTATGTGTTGTTTGCCATGTCAGAATAAAAGTACTAGCTGCTGAACAGTAAATCTGGGACTGAGTGATTAATAAATGTGCTTTAAATTTCACTGTGTGAAAAGTCTTGTTGCAATTGTTTTTTCATCTGAGTGCTTGTTGTGTGAAAGCTTGCTTTGTGCATCTAGAACCACTTGTACAAGACACATTTTTAATGACCACAGTTTCATAACGGGAAAAAGGGAGAAATAAAGAGAAACATTATTCAAAACCCCTTGAGATTTCTTTAGTACCGAAGATACCACTGTTCCTTCCCTCATTCACTGGATTCTACAGCACGGCATAAAGTTGATTTAAGAATTCAATTTTGGACTGGTAATCATTTTACATTCTAAAGGAGGGACAAGTATTTTTTAAGCCCACTGGGTAAAATGTATTGGGTTTGGTGCCTCGAAAAAATGAGGGGAAAAATGTATCCTGCCAGGATGAACATTTTACACTGGCATGAAAAAAGGACAGAACAATGCAGTTGACACTGGATTAACATCTGGGGTTCACTGCCAAATACAATGCAATGCATATTAGTATCCCACTGAAAGGTTCATTCACTGTCCTGGGCCAGATTATTCATTTGCTTAAGTCAAACAGGCTCTTCATCAGCTTCTGTCTTGCCTTATGTTCTAATTTCCCTGGAAATGTATGGTAATGAAGGTCCTTCTAACAGATGTTTCTTTAGACTCATTAACTTCTGAATCTTGTTGTTCATTTTATACACCAGAAGTTAGTTTATTAGAACAAACAATTAGGGGAAAATAGAAAATCACAAAGAGCTTCCATTGTGATACTTAACTCCAGATACTGACATGGAGTGAATTCATGCAGATGCTAATAAAGTGTGATACTTAGAAATTGTCTTAAGCGATGAGGGAGTTCCCCACATCTCAAGAGACAAAGATATCCTGTGTGACTTCCAGCAAAACATCATAAATCATAGCTTACCAAAGACTCAAATAACAACTGTCCTGGTTACTGACAATAACTAAAGGCACAAAGAACTTTGATCGTACTTGCCTGAGGGAAAGTTATTTAGTGAGCTAAAATAACACTATAGGACTATACAAATAGTACTATAGCAACCAGCTTTGAGGAGAACATTAAAGCCTTGAAGATTCAATGAAAAATGCATGAAATAAAACCGTAAGAAGAATGAAACATAACTATGCACGGGATTTACTTTATGAGACATAGAACATCATAAATGGTAGACATTATTAAATATATATATATGTATCTATCGACATAATTATTTTAATAGTTTGCTTCTGTGGTAGAAAACTTAATTTAGACTTATATGCTGAATTACTATCTGAAATTCTGATATTGAGGGATGCTACAACTTATTTAAGAAAAAATAACCCAAAACATCCCTGAAAAGGTATGTCATGACTCTTCATTACCATGTACAGGTTCAAAAAAGTTCCATGTTGATAAAAACCCTGAAGATTTTCTAATATTTCAATATCCCAAATCAGACTTAAGGAAACGTAGTATGTCTTCCCTAGCATGAAGACTTTTGAAATCACATTTGTACTCCTATAAACCCTCAGATTTCAAAACTTTTACATGATATTATCTGAAGACTCATGGCAACGTGAAGCCAAAATCTGCATAAAAAAAGAGGAAAAGGTATCTTTTCCAACCAAGGTATGTGGTAGACTTTAAAAATCAATTATTTTTTTAAAAAAACAGTTTTAAAATATAACATGCCAACAGGTGAAATGCAGCTACCAAAAAAAAAAAAAACAACACAGTATTTGTAACTTGCTTCAGCTCTTCTACTTAAAACCAACACTAGTCACAGTTTAAAGGTTCTAGTTTCAAAGGAATGTATTTTCAACCAGTAATTCTTTGGATTTTTTCTGCTCAATAAGAGATATTTATGGGATAAGAACAGTCCAAGGAGATACATATATATATATATATATATATAATCAGAGGTAACCTATGACCTCTGGTGAAAATATTCCATGGACTTCTGAATTAATTGTCTGTCAGGCTTTACCTGGAAGTAAAAAAATGAAAGAAAAAAGTCTTTTCAACAAATAATAACTTCCTTTCCTACCATGTGTCTTGGTTGTGTTTACCCTCTGGAATATCTTCCAATTGTATGTACCCGACAGTTTTCTAATATTTTATTATAATAAATTACTTTTAAGAAAATCCATCCTTAAGTTCAGAAGGAGCTACAGTATGGACTTCCATGCCCCAGCAGGACAGCAGACTATTATATTTCTTTCTGAAGCAAATGAAAGTCTGCTGAAAGCAAGAAACAGTTTTATATATATTTGACAATCATGAGTAAATGTGAAAAATACCATGTAGGTGAATGCCTGTGATGTATTTTGGAGTCATATAATACTTCCTGTATGATTAAGTCTTATCCAACAATCAGCTTTTATGGTTTGGTTTATGCATTTACATGAGCTTACTTGTTCTTACCCTGAACAAGGCAGTATTGTGTTATCCTCAGCTACTAAGAATCACATGCAGTAGCTTTTCTCAGTTGAATGAGGTAGAAGAACATTGTGGAACAGATGCTTTCCTTTGAAATACACAGAGTGATCATACAAAAATGCAAAATATTTTACTGCCTCGGTTGATCATCAGCTAGCTGGTAAGATCATTGGGTAGAGTTAAGACAAGGAAAACAAGTGGGTACTGTGTCCTAGGGCTAACTCATTCTCTCTCAAGAGATCAAGTTCATGGAATTACAAAAATGTTATGCCTGCCAATGACACTGTTGTATGTGAATAGTGCTAAGAAGAAAGACTGAAATAGCCCATTCTTTCTGAACTCCTGCAAAATATCTGACAGTTGCATTCACCACCCAAATGTGTATCTGGCTATATACAGCTGTCAAACATTTTTGCAGGGAAAGTATCAGGATGACTTATTTCAAGTATTTTGTCCCACCTTCTGTTCAATTAAAATATAAAAGGGTATTCACATTTTATAGTCAAGAACAAAATTTCAATGATAAGAAAAAAAAAAATCAGAGCAGACCTCATTTTAAGGACATTCTTATACCAGTTAGTTAATTTACTTTGATTAAATATAGCAATTACTTATAGTTATTTTATCCTAGAATCATTTCAAACAATGCTTTGCCTGTCAGAGTCAAAGGTGTATGAACAAAGAGCTAGGAAATCAAATTCTCTATAGTGTGTGGGAATTAGAGAACCAATTTAGCTTTTACTTCACAGAAGTATTCAACAATTCTATGTATTCTCTTGCTACAACTAATTCCTGATTTTCAAATATGTAGTGCTCTCCCATTCTAAAACCCTTATTCACTTCAAGGTGCATTAGGGACATTCTGCATTTTGCAGTATTGAACCTTAAGGTTCAGCATCCTACTCATGTCTCGTGTCATGGCTGTAAACTTTTTCATTTGATTTTTTTTTCTCAAGAAACATAGCTGACCATATTTACAAATGAACACTCCTGCCCAAACCACATTCACAACCGTACAGAATGCTTTAGAATATGTGAGGAAAATGTAAAAATGACGTTGTATCAAGGATGAAGAAAAGGTGTTCAAACACAAGCACACAAAATGACTACCAATTTAATCAAAAGAATGAGGGTTTGTGATCCAATGAATATACAGATGATGTTTTTCTTGGCAGTGCTTCAGGACAATTGTTACAAAATTATGACTGTCTCACTAGAAGCCCAAAATGATAGGAATTATTTTATGAGTGAAAAAAACGGAAACACACCAGTTGCAGTGCAATTCTGAAGATCAAATGTTCACAAACTAAAACATCCCTAGTGAGGCACAGTATTGAAATGACAGCACCCAGGTAATGGTTGCAATCTTTAAGTACCATTTACAAGCCCCAATTTCCTTTCCTCAACACTAAGTGTCTCACAGACACAAAAGTAAAAGGCAAGTCCTGCCTCAAAAATCTCCCAATATAGACATAAATCAATGAAAACAGGTGAATATCACAGGATCAAACATCACAATTGGTAAACGTACAGCAGGTTGGCAGAGTTACCAGAACTGAGCCATGGAAGCATCAAAGTGTAGCAAAAAAGTATATGTAAAGTATAACGTGGAGTTGTTCTGAAGAAATTCCTTCTCCTTTTTCTTACAGTAGGATAATTGTAAAGATTATGAAAACACAATAAATGCACATATACATAGGGAATTCTTACTCTACTCAAAAGTTCCTGCTTTTTGCTTGAATGCAAGTTGCCACTGATCAGTTCCCAGACTTACACATACACAGAATAACAATTTAAATCAGCAAGCCTAACTACCACTTAGCATGTTTATGGGTATACACAACAGTGAAGAAAAACATCTGTCTACATCTTTTCACTTTAGAATCATCTTTTTATACCGTTTTATGTATAGGGAGAATGTGTATGTTAAATTCCTTTTTCACAGATAAATGTGTAATATCAGCCATTAGACTGTTAGCTTCACTGCCTTACAAAAACAAAACACACCTCACTGATGAGCAAAAAATAATGTAAGATTTTGTTAAAAATCAGGCTGTGAAAACTTACAGAAACCTCCCTTTCAGCACACTGTCTTTGTATCAGTAGGTACCGTGCTGGTAATATTCCGGAAATTTGGCCCATCTGCATAATTTCTTTTCCTAGTTGCAGAGTGGTTAAATAAAAATGCACATTATACCTTCCAAAATAAACAGCCAGATATTTTCTCTACTAGTTTATTAAGCTAGAAACCTTGTAGAGGCATATCTCAAAGGCAAGATTTAAGTGGAAGTAATTTTAATGACAAAAGAAACTTTAAGGTCAGATCAGACATTTTAAGGACTTCTTTTAAACTATATTCTGATACTTGTATAAAATCGCAAAGACTTCTGTAACAATGATTGCTAGGCAGAAATTATTTCAGATTAAAGTAATTCTGTTTATTAAACAAATTATTCATATAGTATTTAAAAATACTTTGAACTTCAGCTTGTATTTTATAACTCATAAAAAATTGGCTGGTAAACAGGTGGGGCAGCAATGGGATTAAACCCTGCATAGCACTCCCTTTTGGCTATCTCTAATCACAATTAAACCTTACTCCCTACTCATCTACTCGCAGCACACGCATTAATCTCTCAGATTAGTTGCATGAGAAGGTTTGGTGCCTGACTGCAGAAAACTGGGATCATGCTGTTAGAGGTTGCTACATAATCTGCGATGCCATGTTGCCTCATTTAGGCAGAAGTCAAGGTACTACAGGGCTGGCCCTGAGATAATTGCAAACAACAGTAAAGATTTTAGGAATAAAACAGAAAAAAATTGTAGTTAACATGAACACAAGTTTAAACCTATTTCTAGAAGTATATTATCTCACAGTATGTCAAACCAGCAAATACCAAAAGAAATATTGATGTGTTGTAGTGGTATTAAGGCACTATTGTGTCTTTTTATCAAACAGTATTTTTACTTGCCCACAAAATAATTTACAAAACTAAGCATTAAAATAAACATTAAAATCATACATATTTATTTGAAAATAAAATTTATTTAATTACATAAAGTAAATATTTTTAAAATATTTACTTTGATAAAACTAATTATTGACTAATTCTAAAGAAAATGTTAATGATATCTTCCAAACCAGTTGGCTGAACAGCAAGACCAGTACAGAAATGTAGGTTACTTAAAGACTTTAGCACAAAAGTATATATGAATAAAATTCCATTAGCTTCAAAGAATTAATTTTTGATGCACTCTGCTGCCTGACCTGATAAATCTGTGTTTTGTCAGTTTTCATTCAACAGGTAATATTTGACTACACTAAATTAAATTACAGGATGGTAGTTCACTCATAGATCTTCTTAACATTACGTTTGTCTATCTTAAAGCTGCCTCTTTCATCTTGCATTCTATTTGCCCCATATCTGCATGATGTAACGACAGGGTTGCAGGAACTGGGAATGCAAACAAGTATTCTCATAGTAACTTGCTTCCATGCTGCAGAGCACATCCTCAACGCAGGAAAGAACTTGTATTGAAGTCTTTAGGTCCATGCAAATTTAAGTTATGCGCCGTGTAACCCTGAAACTTAATCTTCTGTGTTGGATAATATCACCTTCATCTTGAACTGAGATCTGTACTTTAACAGTAAAATAAAATTTTAAAAAAATTATATTCTTAATAGTGGCAATTAGCCAGCTACAGCTCAAGTGGATCTTGGAAAGGAAGAGCCCAAGAGACTACCTGGAGAAAAAAATAAGGTCATATGACCCAGTAATGTGCTCTTATGGCTGACTTGTAAAATCAGTCATTTGGCCTCTTCCACTGAGAACTATGTGAGCAGATCTGAGGATGTTGCTACTGTAACTAAAGCATATATCTAGAGATATTCTGCTCCTTCAAACAGAATATGCTTCACAGAAAAAAGAAAAAAAAGGTTGTGATTTCCATTTGGGAAATGTTTATTTCATGTAAATTCAGAACAGTACTAAAAGTGATAGCACAGATCACCCGCATAGTTTTGGACGCTCTTTACTTTCTATGAGATGTTGGCCAGAACTACAAGATGTAAATCTGGATGCCTCCCAGCTATTCTGCTGAAAGGGCGAAGCAAGAGAAAGGTATCTTAAAACCTTTATTAAAAAATCATTGCAGTAAAATACAAGACAAAAAAGACCCTTTAGAAAATAAAACAAAAAAAACCCAAACTACGGGAAACCCACCACATCCAGGTCTGCTACAAACCTTTTTCCTGAGGGGATAAACACAAAATATTTAAAAAAGAACAGCCTTATACTTTTATGTAGGAGTCAAAGGGAAAGAGTTGGCCTTATCTTCACGAGAGAGGAGTCAGATTACAATTTATGTCTTAGAAGGTCATCGTTCTTCCACTGAGAACGTTCCCTTGCCACAACAAAGACATTTAAAGTACAGCCAGTGGGATCAGCAGGTTACAAAGATCTGTGTTGGTGACAAGACCAAAATCATGTAAGCTTGTTAAGGATCCACTGTGGCCCCTGTACTTGTACAAAAAAACCCTGAAAAGCCAAGGGACGGCCCAAAGACTCGACATCAAACAACACCCTTCATCTGCCTGACAGCCCCACAGTTGCACTTTGCCTTTGCAGCAATAACAGAGTGCTCTCCCTGACTTCAGTAAAAACAAGTAAGGGCACCACAGTAATCACCTAGTAGTTGAATGAACTTGTTTTACTGTGGTAAAGTACAAATTTCAGCGTAAAAACTTTCAGACAAATACCCAAAATCGTGTCAAAACTCCATTTTTGTCCACCAAGCCTACCAGATCTCAGTGAACAAACCGGATCTTTCATGAAGCTCCCTACAGATAAGAAAGGATCTCAAGGTCCCAAACGAGCAGTGAGTACTTTTCCTAGTTAGGGCATCAGCTAGCTCATTGTCATCCAAATCCAATTTCACAGACGCTCTGTGAAGGCGGAGAGAAAGGAGACCTTTCACTGATAAAGTTTAATGAAAATAAAACACAGAGCCCCAGGTCATCAGCACACTGATGGCAGTAGAGTCTACACTGTATGCTCTCTCTACTGGTGACATAATATTTTGTGTATGATAAGTTCCACTGGATCCTTGGGGGAAAAAAAAAAAAAAAATCAATCTTTGGCCTGGAAAAAAATCCTTTCAAAATTACCCTTAAAAACTCAAAGAGAAACTAAGGATATCTATTTAAAGAAAACAATGAAACCCAGTCTGGGCCATGACTAGATAATAGGAAAAATAAATATTATGGTTATGTCTCCTGGTCACTGCTTCAGAACAGCGAGATCTGGATTCATGACACTGTTTTTCTAAGGACATCTGATATACAGTCAGGGATTATAAAAAAAACACAGTGGAAGACACCTCATGTAATACTGTTCTCCGGATTTTCTAAAGCCAGATTGCACTTTGAATTGCAGGGCTCAGATGTGAACACATGAGCCTAATGAAACATGGCCCAAATCAAGCAGAGTGGAAAAAATGCTTCATGCCTTTTACAGATCTTATTTGTCAATGTAGAACTGGTTTTTAGTGCCCCCTCAAGCTTAACTTTTGAATCATGGTCAGTTTGATATTCACCACACTTAGACATCAATATATATTTCTCCAGTTTTCCGAGAATATAATCCTCTTTTGCATCGTAGTTGCTGCCTCCTTCAGGTTTCTTTGACAGTTTCCTGAAGAGAGGATGTTCCATATCTACTGCTTCCTCCATATCCACAACATCCCAACTTGTGAGAGAAGATGAAAAGTTAAATCTGATCATTGGTCCAGTAGGATATACTCACCTTTTGAGGACTTTAGTCTTACCAGATCTCAGTTTTCCATCAATAAACTACATACAGCAGAACTTTGCAAAAGGCTTTTGAGGTTACAACTGTTTAATATTATAAAGCGTTCACTTAATATAGTAAAGGAAATACATTTTACACCTTTACATCTAAGTTAAGCACTAGAGACAAGAACATAAAAAGTTGCCAACATTTAAGTTCCTAAAAACAACACTTAACCAAATATAAATAATGCTATATTCAGACCTGAACCCAAGAATCAAGTAAATGTCAGAACATTAGACTGTGTTTTGCCATAATTAGGTTACAATACTCCATAATCCTTGATTAAAAAAAAAAGAAAAAACAAAAACACTCATCTGAAACATGTAATTGGTTCCTGAAATATAGCACAAGTACCCTATCTAGTTCCTACTTGTTCTTGACAAGTGTGTAGCCCTTGAGGAGGACAGTCCTTTCTTCTACTCCCTAAACTCCTTGAATGGGTAATAAAAGAGACAGAAAATATATATTATTTATATATAAATCTCTCTCTCTCTCTCTCTCTCTATATATATATACAAAGGAACCTGCGAAAATTAGTTAAGCCCCAAGAAAATGGATGGCAAGTGTAGCTCACAGCACAATGTTATATACTTCATTGCTTTAACAAAAGAATGTTTGGGGTATTTAGTACCTAAGGCTACAACTTTTAAAGATAATGTAAAAGGTTCAGATAAGGATCACATGATTCAATTATCAAGTTCCTTATTCATTAATTCCTCTGTGATATACAGGAGATGAGTCAAAAGTGTATATCTTTAAATGCTTCATTACAATCCTTTTATATATATATTTATATAAAGTGATTCTTCATTATTGTAGTTATGATCATAAATTTCCTCATAAGGTTTAAAACAAATATAAGTAACATAAAAATCTACATAATTCATTTTCAAATTGAGAAGCAAAACTCTATTGATTGCAAATGTAATTGTATCATCCCTCATTCTTGTTTAAATGGAAAACTTTTATTGTTCTCTTTTAAAGGAAATTATTTTTACAAGTGTACTTGATGCATACTGCCAAGACTTAGAAATAATAGTGCAGAAGTATTTTGAATATGATATGAAGATATTTTAATCAAGTTACAGCACTTCCATTAGCATTTAAGATTAATCAGAAAACCCTGATGCTGAAGACTAGGAAAGGTTAGGAAACTGAATTTACATTTGCTTTAATAATTCTTTATTTTCTCAATGAGATCTCAGGTTAAATGCAACAGTTTGCTTAAACATTAGATTAGGATGATCTTCGAAGTTCATTTCAGTATTACATATTAACATAAACCAGATTGATTTTCCTTATATGCTATTTAGAAAAAACCCCCACAGGTGAACTTCCCAATGAAAACCCGAAGACCTTATTCCGTTTTGATTAATCATTAGTCTTGTAAATCTCCCAGTGAAGGCCAGTGCAATCTCAGGGTTTTGATTTCTACCTGAACACAAGCAGCTACTATAAAAGAATTCACGCTTTTATAAACCACATGATCTGTCCCTGAGGTAGACTGACTGTTGGGAAAGGGAAGGACTGACCAAAAACTGAGGGTTTGGGTTTTTAAATATCACGCTTCATTATTTGAATTGAATATGACTTCATTTTTCCTAAATCATCACCATTCAGTCCAGATAGCATTTACATCATCAAATTTCCTGTAGATATTTGGAAAGACACAAAGTTCTAGTTTAGATGAGAGAGAAAAACGTGCAGAGTCTGTAGCACGAGGACAGGGGAAAAGCTGTGCTGTTCCATACATTGCTTACTTAAAGTAAATACAGTCAAAGCACCACACTCATGTGACAGAAATGATACAGGCCAGAGGGAACAAGGGCTGTCTGCACATAATCATCTTTATGTGACAACTGGAAACTAGATATTGAGCCAAAATGTCACATGACATACTGTCATGTTCAAAAGTAACTCAGGTTTTTCAATTTCTGTTTAACTGAATTTTCCTCACATATGGCAGCTAACTACATCAGGGTCATTCATTTTCATGAACTTAAAATAGAACCTTCTTTAAAAAAGTGTGTATTTCAAATATTCCAAATATACAAAATTTTCCATTTCTTAGTAATTATATTAACATACATCCTGAAACACTGTTTTTAGGTGCCCAGTGACCATCCTGGTTAAGAGTATATCTGTAGTCCTGGCAAATGCCAATGCTCTATTACTGTTGGAGAAATAAAGAAGAACCATCAGAGTTAACATGGGATTTTCTGTAAGAAATTCTGGGCTCATTTCTCCCATATGGTTTCAGTGTAGAAGAGGCAGCTTGAGAAAATTTGTATTGATTATGTGCTTGAGGTAGTCAGGAACAAAACAGGGCAGAAAGAACTAGAGAGCCACTTACAGCTGATTCAGTGTAAGAATGGGAAATGTAGGCACTGGTACCACATAGCTTTGAACATCTAATGCTGTTTCCTTTGTATTCTGCAGAAAAAGGCAAACTTCTCTACAGGGCAAGTCAAAACAGCCGAATCCAGCTCCTTCTACGTGAACTTCTAGAGGAGCCTCTTGGTCATCACCAAATGTAAAGTTTAAAAGCACAACCAAACACAAAGAAACCTGCTGATACAGTCACCCCCTCTTTTCCCAGTTACTACATTAAATTTTTTCTTGTTTATATATGGGCTAGCCTGAGATTTCCATGTCTCTCCTCTTTAGGCCATTCAAATTCATATCTATAATTAAATTATTCTTAGCCACAAAAAAAAAAAAAAAAGGAACCTAGCATCTCTGCCTGCTGATGAGGGCACTAGTCATCATTTCCTGCTACTTGATCCAATTAATATTTACCCCCAGTTAGAACTGATAATAAGTTCAGAGGGTGTGATGCTCCAGAATGTACTATCTTAGCAGTCAGGGCATGCTGCTCCAGATAAGACAAAGGAATAAATCTAATTGTGGTTTTCTATCTTACACATGCATAAGTGTCTTAAAAATTAAACAAGGCACATAACTTAGATGAAAACTACTCCTCTTCTAGATTGTGAATGGCATTGAAGTGTGAAATTCTTTTTCATTTCCAAGTTTTCTTTGCTTTTATTAAAAATACATGTCATCTTAAAATTGGCATTTTATTTCCCCTGATACTATAAAAAAGTGAGAATCCAAGAGAAAAAAACAAACCACTTGGGCTGACCCAAATAAATTTCTTCTCCATTTCTAGGAGTGTCAATGAACAACAACAAAATTGACAATTTCAGTATTTTACAAAATGGTAATTAAAAAGGACTGGAAGAATTAGTTCGTTTGAATTTCAGCTTTGCAAATACCAACAACACAGATTAAATGCACAAACAGAATTGTGTGACCATATTTCACAATTCTGTTTGTCAGTAATGTGGTCATCAGCTTTTAACTCGACCACTGCAGCACCCTCACTTGCCTTGACAAATGCAATCCTGGCCCACTTACATCTATTCACAGCATTTCTAGAGAGATCATTATCTTGTCATCACTTTGATTGTATCACCCTTTGCTTAACATCCTTTCACTGGCTCCTCGCTCTCCCTACCATATCAAATACCTTTCATTTGTCTCCAATTTCAAAACCCCTTGCAATTTATTCTCTCCTCTCTGGCACTTCTCGCGTGCTATCACTACAGGTACTGAATCATTAATGTTGCTTTCTGAAATTAGAAGACCATTTGTACCTTCCCCTACACTATCCCTTAAGCTACCGAAAAAACCATTGTCAACCTTCCCATCCATCCTTAAAATGTATCTCTGACGCTACATCTCCAGAAAACCGGGCTAAACCAGGTCACTGCTGTGCTGAGCTGAAAAGGAGTATGGATTTCCACACCATCACAATCTTATCACAGAATCATCAAGGTTGAAAGAGACCTTCAAGATCATCTGGTCCATCCGTCAACCCAGCACCACCATGATCACCCCTAAACCGCATCCCCAAGTGCCAATCCATGCACCATGGTTCAAGAATTGGCACAGAATGTATGAAGGCTGGTACACGGCAGCAAACTAAAACATTCAAAACTGGAACATGTTGTTCACACAGAGACTGTTTCGAACTTTATGTGACATCTGTACCTTAGCCCTGATGAATTTATTGCATGACAGCATGAAGAATAAATTATTTTATGCAACAACAGCAGGGGAGAATATAGACAAGCTGAAAACTTAGGAAATGAAATAACTTATTTTCTAGTACCTGCAGTATCAGAGGACAGGACTTCCAGTCCACTAAGAGACATTCATTTAAACGTCTTGCAGCCGCAAGTTCCCATGACAGATCCTGCCCTTTAATAAAATCAAGTTATTCCTTTTAAATGTTATTGGCATTTTATAGGCTGTTAAAAGGAACAGAGCTCAGAACGTTTATATTGCTCTGAGCCTCCCTGATTGTGTCCCATTCTGATAACCACCTGCCTGACAAAGCTTTGATTGGGGATGCATCTTCTGCAAATAATTCAATAGGAAACAAACATGTTACTGTTGTATTAAAAACAGAATGTGTACTGGGACCTAAGATTATTGGTCAGTGCAGGAATTTCCAGGCATCTGGTCTGTAGCTCACATTGCATGCAGTGAATTATATCCCAGTAATTGAGAATGATGAATGATTTGACCCTCTTAAATATATAATGAGGGGAAAAAAGAGCACAGTGAGAGCCAAGATTTAGGCAATTTTAGCCTCCAGGAAAAAACAGTTGTAACCCAACACCACCTACAAACCTCAGTGGGTACTTTGGTGAGGTAGTATGTCATGTACCTTGAGTAATACATCTTGCATTGTGGGCAAGAAAAAACACTAATATTGATCTTCTACACTGTGAAAAACCATATGTAATGCCAAAGAATTTAGAGGTTTACATGGTAAGGTTAAAAAACCCTCTTAATCCATTGCTTGGGGACTTCTTTTTTTTTTTCTGCACAGCATTTTTGTAAATCTCTATAAAAGGCAGGGGGTATTAAAAAAAGCGTTACAAAAGACTGTTAAATTAGTCTGATACAATTTAACGTCCCAATGCAAGATAACACGTCTTTGTGCACCTATCTCTGTAGTATGATGGTGACTTTATGAATATATACAGTTAGGAGCATATCCTGAAGTTAAAAAGCACGATAATTAGTAATTTCATGCTAGCATTTCACATTGGAATATTCTGCTGTGGTAAGAGACTGTCTGGGTCCAACCTCCCATTCACACAGATACAGAAGTCAGAGGTTAGCTCACTTCCCAGCTGGCCACCCTCCTTCCTGCTGTGCCAAGGGGAAACAGCAACATCAGAACCTCTTGTGAGACTTTGGAAAAGACACTGTCTGTAAAGGGGCAGAATTCAGTACATGAATGACAAGGCAGTGATGCAAGTTGGGCACATTGGCCTTGATTTATTATTTTGCAACACGACATAAAAAGAGGGAAGAGGAGTGAAAGAAGTTCTGATACAGTCCTAAAATTTTTATTTAAAAATACCACGCAGTATTGTTGGGGAAGTTTGGTTTGTATAGTAAGGGAGGGAAGCGGAAGGCAGTGAAGTGATGAACTGATACAAAGGAAAAAAAAAAGCTAAAACTGAAAAGAGTTTTGAAATTACTACAATGAAATCCTCTTGATACTCTTGTTTCTTTTACCTATTTTGCTTATTTGGGCAACCAGCAGCTAAAAGAAGTTTCTGGGCAGTTTAAGTGGTCATTAAAGAAATTCACGTATTTCTTTAGATGGTGGTTCAGAGACATGCATGCACCGTAGAAGATGAGCATGTGAGCAGTCTGCATTTCTGTTTTGGCACAAGGACTGGATTTAAATACGAATGGGCAGATCTCCTGCAGCTGACAGAAGTGCCCACTCATTCCACACTGCTGTAGAGATGTTACCACCAACTCCAGGGTCCCATTTTTCAGAGCAGCAATTCAGAAAATGCATATTTATAACATTTTTACAGCCGAACGAGTTAACAAAGCACAAAACGCTTGAATTACAGAGGAAGTAGCAAAAAGCAATCGGGTAGAGCCTTAATTTGATGCATCTGTACTGTGTGATGGGCTCCATTGTGTGGGCTCCATCCTGCTCCACGGCAGACAGAGCCTGCACTGAAAGCCCTACATTTGTGTTCTGAAAGACAGCAGCTGCTTCCCATCTTCCACAACATCTGAAGAGAGTTTTACGTTCAGAGCACTCACAAGCCAAGAACCCAACATCTCTGATACTGGCTGAGGGTGAGGGTATTTCTCCGAGTTCCCAGACTATCTGCTGCTCAGGAAAACTACATGTGGCAAATTAGGGAGGATTTGCCAAGGAAATATATTGGCCTGCTAAGCACGTACTCTAATAGCAAAAGACAGCACAAAAATTTACCAATATTTCTAAATGCCATGATAGATTGATGAAACTTTACATAGCACAGCCATATTTTCAAAACTGGGAGCTAATTTCCACAACTGGAGTGATAGTTTTCTTCCACAGCATTTTCTATTCTTCTAATAAAAACAAAACACAAGGAAAATGGAGAAAAGTAATCCTTTCTAACCCTATTCTTATTCAACAACCTCTTATTATTCATTGTTATGGTAAGCTTTTTCTTACAATTTCTGATTTGTAGTTGATTCAACTCTTTTTAATGGAACATTTTACCTAAGTCTCTTGCAGTACACAGCTATGAACGAGTCAAAGATACATCTCACTCTTCACTTTCTGGATGGGGCAATGTTTTTTTTCTGATCTTGAACCTTTTTGTCAATAATTCATCCATTAAACACTTTTCTACACAAACATCAGAGTTCTTTCTTCCCAGCTACCCCGACACACGAATCTGTAAAACACACTCAGTATCTTTTTCCTTGTTGGTTTCAGGCCTGTAAAGTCATCTCCAGTTTCCAAAACTGCTCCTTGCAATTATCATAGAAAAAGAATGAAAATTATTTGAAAGGAGAGAGAAGAGATAAATATTTTATTTACACTGGTGGAACAAACTTGTGCATTTGTATACTACCATAAACCATTTTCCCACTTATTTACTCTTCTTTTCTAGAACATGCATGTTTACTTGTTGCTATATAGAACCTGACACCATGGAATTCTCAAAGAATAGGTGTGATACTTATTTACTGGCACAGTGCAAACAATGTTGAAGATTGATTAAAACAAAACAGTTTTTTGTAAATGCTGCCTTTATATTTTTGGTCCCAAATCTGGTATCTCCCAGGGTTGAACTTAAACCTTTCAGAAACAAGCACTTTTGAGATGCTATTTACCGAAGTTAGCTACCTAATTTCCAAGTATTATGAGTATTACTATGCTTTCATCAAATTTTTTCTATTGTAAAGATACCTTGGTATTAACCCAAAACTAATATTGTCTAGATATGAGAAAAGCAAGTCAGATGCTAACAAACAACACCAAACAAAAGCCTAAACAAAACCAACCACCTGGTAATTTACCCATTTGTGCATTTTACCCAGAAGATTTTGTAATTCATAAATGAATGAGGAGCTACCAGAGTTCTATTTCTAAAGGCTTTTATGCTAATTGAGTTTGCTCTAAACATTTTCATATATCACATCAAGTATTCAACGAGGTGCCAAAGCACTTTGTTAACAAACTTATTTCCCAGATGTGGCTAAAGCAGGGACAGAAGGCTTGAATGTTCTAACATACCTAACAATTCAATTACAGTTATCTTATGGTGCCATCACATATTTTTCTTCAACAATCAAACAACCTCAGCTGGAAACTCCAGGCAATAACATAAATAAAGGACCATCTGGCAAGAATAATTAAGGAAGGCTGGAAATAAAACATTAATTAGTGCAGTAGTCCAAATGACCTTCAAAGGCCTTATTATGAAATTATACCCAAAACAGATAATCATTTATTTCATGTTACAGTTATATTTAACTAAGCATGAATAAATAATAATATCATTTTAGGATGCTATTACTCTGTTATTGACTCAAACTGCTTTTGAAATTGTCTTATTTTTCTATAACAATAAAATTAGAATGGAAAACAACCTACATCAGTTTAGTATGGCAGCCTTGGTTTTCCCCTGTTTCACATCAATGAGACAGATGAATGATGCTTGCCTCAAAATTTACATAGGAAAGGAACAGAATGGTTTGCCAGGACAATATGCATGCAACTAATTGCTTTTAAATCATTTACATTAGTTTTCTCAATTTTGGAAGAAAAAGAATGGAAGCCTACAATTACTTGCTTTCTGATCTACGAAATCAAATGAAATGCCAAATAAGAAGGCTTCCTAAAATTTCTTCTGTACAGAAATATGCATGACAAACACAGGGAAGATATATTCTTCTATCTTTCAAAATCTTTGCTACTTTTAATGATGATCTTCAGTTAGTTGTAATTAGAAGAAGTTAACATATATCAACGTAATCTGCAGATAGGTAATGATGATCCTCAAACCAATACAATGGGAAAAAGACTCCTTGAAAATATAATATAACCAGGTTGTTCAAAAGAAAAGGAAAAAAAAAAAGCACTCAGTACTTCCTGCGTTTCTGTACCTCTTCCAAACTGCATTTAAAATATATGAATGAATTATTAACAATGTTACATCTGTATATTTTCCAAGTTTGTTCTCTTAGTTGCACATTATTGGAAAAATATGATAAAGCAAAGGATTTTAGGGAGGACTATAATTAATATACATTAATTATTTTAGTTTATTATTGTACAGAGTTGCCATCCAGCCAACAAAACCAGAGTCTTCATTATTTGGTGGAGTCACCTTCTCTTTGTCCCCAGGCTACAGGATGTCAAGCATCTGAATGGATTATCTTGGACCACAGCCAGTAGCACGTCCTTTAGTTGAAAGCCAGACAATGACAAAGCTCCTGAAAGTCTCAGGCATCATCTGGATAAGCAGGCACAGGGGATAAAATAATCCTTAGGGAATCTGAAGACCAGATCCACTTATGAAGAACCATTACTAACAAAAGAACTACAGGAGTCCCCATTACCAGCCAAGGCCAAGGAAAGCTGGATGAATTTTTGCTGATATATTGGTGCTTCCACTATTGACTTGTGCCTAATAGAGCATGTTGTTCACAACACCACACGGCGCAAAGAGTTAAAGTGCCATTCTAATGGTGACACCGAAGTACTGAATTCCAGGTTTGCTCTTTTATCTTTCTTGAAGTCTGTAGCTTAACCCCAAAAACTTTATTAGGATCACAGCTATGTTGCTAATATGAGATGATGTTGGTTTTTAGAGTGAGAAATTATGATGGGATAAAATATCATGTGAGTTCACCACTGCACCATTTAGGAGGTCAGTTACTAATAAAACCTGCATTATTCTGATCAAAATTAATTAATTACTGCAAAACTTGGGCGCACATTGTAAGAATGGAAAAAAGTACAAAAAACCCAAAACACATAGAGAAATAGCTGTCCCTATTTTACTGGCCATACCATGGCAGTGGGACATGAGAGAGACAAATTAACAACAGCTGATAATTAACTTTGCTGAGAGGAAACAGAACTGGACAATATCCATCTATAAGGAAAAGTAGAGAAAGGAAGAAAGAAAGTTCTCTCTTTGGGCAAACAGGAGAAGGAGGGGTCTGAGAATGCAAAGGGGATAGGCAGGCAGTGCTTACCACTACCTAAGGGACAGAGGGTAGAAGTTACTGTCGAACAAAAGAAAGGTGAAAGGCCATGGGGCAGACAGTAATAACTTCAAGGTAAAAGGAGGAGGTTTAGACTCAATACCAGCATAAGCTATAAACCAGTTGCAGGTTAGTGAGTTGGGAAAAAACTTCTAATGAGACAGGGAACACAGATCCAGAAAGTGTTCTCTGATGCCCTCCCCGTGCTAGCTGTAGAAGTGCATCTCTAGTTAGGATGCTTCAGACACTGCGATTCTGCAGTGTATGGGGGAAGGCAGATGGTTTGAGAGGCTGTGTAATAACCTGAAAGAGTCCAAGTTTCAAGATCAAGCAAAGGACAGGGAACAAGAGAGAGACTGGTGCTCTATTCCTAGATCCTGGCCCTGCATTTTTAGGTGGTGGCTGCAGTGTTGTTTTTTCTATGGGTGAGTAGGTGAAAAGTTACGAGTATGATAACAGGTTTATTAAAGAAAAGTACTTGTTTTCCAACAAGAAGCTGAAAAACTGGAAAAAAAAATAGGAAAAAATGAAAATTACAAAAGAAAAACCATGCAGGCTTGCCCAATGTAACAATAAATATTTTGTCATTATTCTCATTGTCTTTAGTGCTTGCATCTCCTGGGTAGCCTCCACAGCACTTAATTTCTTCAGAACCTCATGAAAATTGAGTCAGCCACATTCTCCAGTGCCATTAGCTGAGACTGCAATAACAATCAAGGCTAATGTCCCCCCAGCAGTTCCCAAGAGCTCTGCAAACAAATGCTCTAACTCCAGCGCACCAAACACATGGATGCCTCAAAAAAATGGTACACACGTGGCTGCACTGCATCCTGAATAGCAGTTGCTTCAGAGACATCTAACCATTCCTTCTCTTTTCCATATTCCACATACATTACTGAAGCTGTCTTTGTGGATGGTGGAATTTCAGTCTGCAGAAACACTAAACAGGACTGACCTGACAAAGTCTGCTCTGCATCATAAAGCAATAAAATATGATGCTGCAGCCTTCTGGGCGCAGGGAACTCTCAAAGAACTTGCAAAAGAATATCACATTCAAAAAACCTTCTCATCCCAGAAGAGGCCCTACATGACAGGAATGCAAGAGGTGCCTCAATGAAGTCACTCTTACCTATCTGAGGGGAGAGTATGGCATGTGACAGAGAATGGAAATCCATCAGATAGTCTGCGTGGCCCTGTTATGTACCACTTAACCAGGAAAAACAAAAACCTCTCTAAGGTGGTGCTGAGGTGCTCTTACAGAGGCACAAGGTATGCTTCTGGTGAATTTGTGATAGCATTATTTCAACTTCAAATCCTCATAAAACTTCCAGGTTTTATGAAACATACAGTAATGTTTGTATGGAATATATATTTGTAAAAGGATGAAAAGAGCCTTTTCCGGTTTCCAGCGAATCTTTTTGCAATGTGTTTTAGTATTTTTGTGGCTCTCCCAGTAAAAGAGGTAGAAAGATCCCTTTCTTGGAAGAAATATGTAAAGGGCAATGCTGACTCCTCTTGAAGCTTCTGACTCTTTCAGAGAGATTTGCCAAAGGCAAATATATTATTTTCTTAGAACTTTTCTTAGTTCTTTCTTAGAACTTCTAGGTTTATCAAGACTGTACTTTTTTAAAATGTGAAATAAAGACTTTTACAGTTGCTTTTCAAAACTCTCTGGCTTAAACAAGATAAACAACTTGAGTATCCATCATTAGCAGGTATAATAGTTCTGCAGGAGATACAACTTGAAACTTGGAGAGCTCTGCTCTCCAATTAAAGCTAAGAAAAGGTGGAAAAATAAAACAGAATAAAAGTTCCCTTAGGAAACTTTTCTAAGAACACCTATTAAAAAAATTTCACTATTACTAATTTATATTTTCAGACTCACAAAAGAAAGGGTATTCTCAGAACACCTTTGGCCACACACATCCAGGCAACACTGAAAGCAAACTCAGTAAACCTTCAGATTTCACTGAAAGAAAACTCTTAAGATTTCTTTTTCTATCTTCTAGTCTCCAGATCCACTATTTTGCATGTTTAGTTTCTCCTTCTCTTTTTCTTCCTTCCTACTCGAAGTCAGCAACTTGTGGTTTTCATGATGACGAATGTGAGTTACAGGGAAAATGACATCAAACTACTCTTTTCTTCTGTCACAAAACAGAAACTATTGACAATTCTGTTGTATGTTGCACATTTATATTTCTTTCTTTAAAATGCACAATTATGAAAACAGAAACTTGAAAAATAATCTTACCAATATAACTCCCCCCCCCCATTAACTTTATAATTGTATTGGGAGAGGGAGTGGTGTTTATTTTTATAGCATGACTAAAACTTATCAAATTTTGAGCCATGGCAAATATTCACAACAAACATTTTTTGTAAACACATCATTTGGTCGTGTCTGAAAAAGACACAGAAAACACACACGAATGAAGCCATAATTCTCTACAAGCAAAATTGAACAAAACTGCTGTAAGAGATGATCACCACCGTGTGTAGAACCACGGCCTCACCTCACACCAAACAGAACAACTAAGGTTCTAGAGAAAAACTTCCAGCCACTGATCATCGTGACTCTACAACATTTCTAAGAGCAGCAGGACACTCCTTAGAATCACGGAATTGTTAAGGTTGGAAAAGAGCTCTGTGATCATCAAGTCCAACTGTCAACCCAGCACCACCACCACGTTCACCACTAAACCATGTCCTCAGGTGCCACATCCACATGTTTTTTGAACACTTCCAGGGATGGTGACTCCACACTACCCTGGGTAGTCTGTTCCAACACTTGACAACCCTTTCTGTGAAGAAATTTTTCCTTATCTAAACCTCCCCTGGCTCAACTGGAGGCCACTTCCTCTCACCCTTCACTCTGGAAAGATTGTACAGTTATCTTTTCAATGAATGAGAAAGTAAATCCTCTATATCGACAACAGACAATTTTGCATCTATTGAAACTAAATAAGCCCAACAGGAAACCATGGACTTCTAAAACAATAGCACAGTAGGGAGACACTACACAAAACTAAACAATTTACAATGTATTGTCAAAATAATTGCAGTGAATACATAATGGAAATCAAAAGCATCACAAAAATTTCTGACTATAGTCCCAACTAAACATCAAGCATAATTTACGAAGCCATCTTCAGTTTGATCAGGAAGATGAACTATAACATTTTTAAGTAGCCTGGAAGTATACTTTAAAATTTCTTTCTCTGCTGTCATCACTGTATAAGGAAGAGAAAGGGAATGGAGTGGTCAAACACGATACCAATAAAATTAAAACATACTGAAATTAATTTTCCTTATGCAAAGATGATGGTTTGTGAAAACATTAACATAAGCATTTCACAACAGTCACTCAGTTATGTTAGAAGAATATGAACTAGCAAACCAAAGCTGGACAACTGGAACTAAAACATGATATGGCTAAGGATACCTAAGTATGGAAACAGTAACTCTATTGGGTTCAAGGATACTCAACCACACAGATTCTCTACATACTATTTTCTTACTAACCAGTGGCAAACTGAAGTCACTGTTCCAAGATGATTTCTAGGAGCTATAAATGACTGAGTTTAAACTTCTAGGGCAGTGGAAGTCAATCTAAATCCAAACACATGTATTGCTAAGCCTTTGAACCATCCTGTTAATAGGTCACTGCTTAATATGGTGGACTGAACATAAGCACTGCTATAGGAGCTAACGAACTGCTTTTTGTGTTGCATGAAATGGAAAATTCTGTCTAGGTGAAGTGATTCAGAGTACAGCAATAGTCATTTGCCAAAGATAATAAAAATTGATGGTAATTATGGCATACCACGCATCAGAAAACTGGAATTGTTAAATATGCTTTAACAGCTGAATTGTTTCAATAAAAAGTATAAAGTGGTTTTATGTGTAACTTTTTCCTGACAAAACAACTATTAAGCATTTTTCAAGCTTTCACTTAACATCTGCATTTCAAATGTCACCAACAATGACCTGGTACCAAGAATACACTACATGGCACTTCCCAGAGCTGACATTAACTTGGAAATAAGAGCAGCAGTGTTCTCCCATCTCTGCCCAGATTCAGCCTGTGAACTGCAGTGTGGTATGTAGCACCCCCAAAAAGTGAGGCGTACAAAAGTTTTGTTTTTCTTAATCTCTATATGATCTTGTAACTTTCTTGGAAAAAAAGAATTGTATGATAAGACAATTGTATGATAAGAATTTTGTATGACAAATATATAAACACAGATGCAGATATAGGCACACACTATGCTGTCATTACAATTATATATGGTACGAGATGAAGTGTCTTATGTCAATTTTTGACCCAGTTTTTGCCTCTACTGCTTCTGTCAGAGTTCCTCAACCTACATCAACAATGCTCTATTTTTAAGCATTTTTTCCCTTTCCTTCTTACCATGAAGAATGAAAGGAAATCCAAAATGAAAACAAAAAGTGCTGGAAATTTTCCATTTACTAATTAATATTTAAAATTTTGATTTTTTTAACTTCCCAGAATTAAAATTCTGTAAATATTATATTAATATTCCATATTAATTTGATTTTGAGAGACTGATGTCCAGAAAAATCTCTCAAGTGACAACTATTTAAATGTTCTTAAATATTTTAATATTATAAAACAGAATTTCTGCATCTCATCTTCAGTACAAGTCAAACGGAAGCATCAATAAAGTAACTCACAGAATAACATTAGGCACATATATCCAACTAGTCCCAAAATATACTTTTAAAATACCGTAACAGAACTGAAATGGTTGTAGTTCAAGATAACAAAAGTCATATAATTACCTACTACTCTAGCATAATATTTATTGCTCATCGTGTCACATAATTTCCCCTTTTTAATACATTTTTTTTATCCTCAAAAAAATGGTGAAAATGGTATTTTACATGGTGAAAATGGGATTCTTTCACTTACATCCCAAAGCTCTTAAAACTTTTTTAGAAGTACAAATTTTGTGGAAAAAAATAAATGAAAAAGACTTTCTCATAACGGAAAATAATATAGTTCTATATTCTATCCACACACAAAATATCAAGACTGTTTCAGTCTGAAACGTTCGTGCATCCACTAATGGTATAAAAATATCCAAGAAGAATTAAATATGCAGACCACAGCTAGAACACACTGAGAAATTTTAAAAAGTTAAATCAAGGGCAGATGCTTAAACGGAATACAGTCCAAAAACAAATAGCTTGGGCCAGGTCCCTGTTAACTGTAAGTATTCTAATTACTGAGACAGATGATGGTTCAAATGAATGTAAGCCACTTTGGCTGGGGTACAATTCCTAAATGTTGTATTATTACATTATGACTTTATACATTTACAACAAACAGTCAACACTAAGGAAAATTCTACTAGAAGTAGTACCACAACAGCTACATTGCTTTCAACAGGTAGGTAGTGTGGCCTAATTTACAGGGTCAGCTGGGGTTCCAGGTAGTCCCCCATACAGCCAGACAGTCCAGCACAACTGGTTTTGATCACAGAGGGAAGAACCTGCTCCTCCTAATGCCTTGGGTTTTCACAAAAGGTGCAGGATTCTTCCTGGCCAGAAACATTTTGGTTCTCTATTCCAGTGCCAGTCAGTAAAATGTTCCTTGCCCACAGACACTGTATGAACTTAATTGCTCTGACAATTAACAAGAACATACCTTCTGAACACCAGGGAAATATATTCTTCTGCCACAGGCAGGCAGAAGTTCTGAAATTCATTACAGACTTCACTTAAAAATGAATATGTAATCTGGTAAATATCGGTCACAGCAGTAGAGCTGGGATAACAACTACACATACACAATCTTACAAATGGTCACTGGTTTTGCCTTTTCCCAGGGAGACCAATACCGTAGAAATCCAGAGATTCTAACAGCAGCAAGAGAAACAGACAAAGAAACCACTTTCATGGCTATCATGTGAAGATGGCATGATCTCTCTGTGGTATGTCATCTGTCAATGCACTAACTTGAATGGAATCCATTCTTGATGAAGTTCCAATTTCCTGAGATCTTTGAATATTTTGGGTTTAGCCCTTTTTTACTTCTGAGTCCTAACAGAATGTTTGTGTTCACACTAAACTTCTTAAAAGTGCCCTGTAAGTTATTCTATATGGTGTTGGAAAACAAAAAAAAGGAAACAAAATTACTATTCAGCAAGAAAAATTAATGGTTGGCACATTACCAGAAAGCCTACTGCAGAATCTTTGTAAGGTAATTTGGCAAGAATATTCCTGCTGTTTGGAAGTGTTGATGGGCTTTCTCACATTAATGAAAGTACATGGATGGTGGGGCACTTTACAAAGAATTCTGTACTGAGAGAAATCTGCAAGTCAATAAACTGCCCTCAAATTTCACTCTTCAGTCTTCACATTATTCCCTTTGGGAAACTTTTCAGAGAGGAGTAGGAGCCAAATTCATGTCTACCTCATCTCATTTCCTATTGGGATTAAATCAATTACTCTAATTCTTTATGTTGATTTTCAAGTGTCAGCCCAAAAAGGGCTCAGCCCTTAAAATTGTATGAGTCTACATGTATTAAAATGGAGTAATTGTACCACAACCTCCACAAATGTAATTCAGCTTTCTTACATTGTTTGTTTGCATCAGAATTGGATAGTCTAATCTCACAGGACATAAACAAAAATTGTTTCATAAACTGGAAATACAAGATATTTTGTTAGAAATTGTTATTTTTTGTAGAAAAATTACCAAGACTAATAGGTGTAGTTGATTAAAGTGACGGGGAGAGTCACTGTTAGCAAAGGTAAGTAACTGTAAAAAAAAAAATTAAAATTTAGTTAATAGTGGAATTTTTTAGTAAGTTACTTTCACAAATGAAAGTGAAGTTAAAAAGAAATTAAAAAGTAAGCACTCACCCATTTTCTTATATAACATAAAAAGCCATGCTCTTATATGATCTTTGTTTCAAGTAACAGTACATAACTGCTTTTCCTGAGCTTCTTATGTATCTATGATCACTCAGTATTTCTTACCACAAGGAAATAGATATATATTTCTTACAATTTCACAAAATTTTAACTGTTAAGGTAAACAATGTCAACATTTAAGACTTCAAAGTGATTTTTTTTCAAGAGTGCATAAATTTCAGATGAAATGTACCCTTTTTTTAGAATTATAAATACACATTGTCCCCACGCATTAGAAACAATCTGACTATTTTTTGTAGTCAAAGAGAATCTTGTGCTCTAACACTTTAGAAATAAACTTGAAGTTTGGCAAAGCAGATATCAATATTATTACTTTTGCCTTTTTCCTGGGCAAAAAAGTAAAAATCTGTGATCAGATAAAAAAGACTATTTTAACAAAAATATAAAGGACATGATTTATACAGGAGCTTGAGCAACCTACATGCAGAACTTCTTAGCTTTGGAACAATGTTCTTTGAATCTTTCTATGTCTTACAACGTGTGGGTCTATATTAAACTCTTGCTTTTTAGCACCTGTGCTTAGCAGAGTGCCACGAGTCTTTCATGTCATGATGACTCCTCTCTAATTGGATATCACTTCACAAAACCAAATAGTGACTACTTCACTTGCCTGCTACAAATAGTACTTTCTTTTCTCTTTCACACAACTTTCCTTACAGACAGGTGTGCCGAAAGACTCAAATCTCTATACTGGGGATAATACATAATCTTACAGAAATCTTAATGCGTATCCCAGTTGACTTAGTAATAGAATATTACAGCAATGTAATAACAAAGAGCTTTTGACTTTCTCTGCTTGTATTAAAACTGCATGTCACTAGGCAGAGTGAAATTTGCAATTCTGGAGTGCACAATACTTGAGGAAGATCAAGACCAGGGCAGCAGACGTTTCCCTCAGATAAGATTAGTATACAAGGATCCTCTGGAGCCCTGGCAGTATTTTAAAGCGTGTCTATTAATGGTTGCCAAGAAAAATACAAGGGGAGTATTCTCTTGCAGAGTAAATTCAGTGCAGTTTATAACTCACTCTCCTGGAGTTTGCAGACTACTTTGCCCTCTTGCAGCCAGAGCCAGAATCAACACAGAGCAGGTAGGGTAACACAGAGCACTTGTGATAGTGTCTAAGGATGGAAAGAGGGGGAAAAAATCTCTCCCATCCGAGGCTTTCCCAAATACCACATTTTATTATAAATCTAATTATTTATACTCTATAACACCTTCCTGTCAGAAAAAATTGTATTAATGTTTATGAATTCCCAATTTTATCTGATTTATGCAAAATACACATGCTTGAGTTTGACAAGTTAATGAACTTATTCTAATAGCTGCAGAGCTGCTGTCATTCAGTTTGACGTTACTGAATCCTAGTGACATTGCTTGAGTCCTGTTATGATGAAGAACTAGTTCTGATTTTTGGCTTGTTTCTGTTTGCCTGCTATAAAAACGTATAAAAAGTAACACTAAAAGCTGTTCTTTGAAGTTCTAAATTTCTTTTTTGGAAATGTACTTTAAATAATTATTTTTAATCTAATGAATTTTATTTTATAGCTTCACAATGTAATGCAATTCAAAGATATCCTGAGGTTTCAGATTGAGTTACAGTACAGGCCATCATATCCAACAATCTCAAAAAGAGCAAACAGAACTAATTCCTTAAAGCAGAATGTTTCCCCAGCATCTCACATTTTTTCAAAGTAAACTCTCGTGTTTAGTTTGACTAGTGCACCACGGATATTTAAATCCATCTCATTCTGACTCTTGATTCCACAAACATCAGTGCCAACACATTAAATCATCTTGTGTTCTCTGTTAGCACTATGAAGAACCAATTTCTCCTCTATGGTGCATTGGTAAAATGCTAATGATAGCGAATCAGATCCTCCTTGGTGTAAACCATAGATGTCTTTCTGTTAATTTAGAATCCTGCAGAGTTTCTACTTGGAAAGCATTTTCATTGCATTATGCTTGTTAATGCTGGCAGACTTAAAATATGATGATTTGATGAAACAGCTGTTTTCATGATTAACAGAAATCAAATTACTTATCATGTATGTTAGTCTACAAATGGACACTTGTGAAGAAATCCGCGAGTGTTAACTCACATGAAATAACTCACTCTTACAGCAGACGCCCCATGTTTCTAACTCCAGCTGCCCCTCATTGCTCTCTGCTGGAGGTTACCACGCTCTCAGTTGTGCTGAATGGATTGCCAGGGCTCTCTTAGCCCATTTCAATCAGAATGACCCGGGCTTGCAAAGATGGTATCTAATTGTCAGTCAGCCACTCATTCTGTATATTTGTGAAATAAGATTAAAAATGCAACCTAAACTTTCCTCTATTACACCTTCCAGGCATACCTACAGCGCCAACCAGCATTTCAAGTAATCTCATGGAGTTCCTCCATGTCATAAAATTCAAGCACGTTTTGTACGTACCTGAGAGAAATTTCAGTACCAGTAAATAACATTTACTTTGATTCCTCCAGCAGAGACATGAACTGTAAGCTTTCAAGCATACAGCACTGAGTGCAGAACACTACAATTATGAACTATATATTAGAAACAAAATTATTTTTGTGTTTTCTTATTAGTTCTCTTTCTTGTGTTACTCAGTTTGTATTAGTCTGCTTATTTAACAACTCAATCTCATGGACAATTAAACAATACTCACAGAGGTATACAAATGTCCAACCCAATCAGTTCCACCTTATTAAACTCTTCTTTCATTGTTTTGTTGTATCCTGAATTAAACAGTCAGTATGGTCTCCTCAATAGGGCTGCAACTCTGATCACATTTTAGTAGTAAAAACTCAAACTTCACAGATTTCACTATCAGAAAAAAAACAGATCTGCTCTTTTAAATATAAAACAAAAGTTCTAGGGTTTGGGGTTTTTCCCAAGAATTTCCACAGTCTTTCCTTATTTCATGTCTGCAGTGATTTAAAAATTGCAGCAACGGAGATCTGGAAATCATTGCTGTCAGTTCAGAGCTATCAGGATTTATGGTAAGATACAAGCTCACAATTTTCCAAACATCGGCTACAATGACAAAGTTATTTACTGCAATTTGTGGAGGTGTTTTGTGGGTTTACCATCCCCACCCTGGGGTTCAAAAATAGTTAATTCCAGGTGAATTTCCGGAGCAAAGACAATCACAAGTTTTAGTAACGCCTCTGCAAATGACATATTTAAGAAAATGGAAGAGAAGATGAATTGCACAGAAGAAATTCCAGCCCGAAGAGAAGCAGAGGAGAACAAGAGATAGCAATGGAGCCTCCAAGGTCAGTGTAGCAGGAGGGGGGAGGAGAGGCCAGGGGGGCCCCCTGTCCCCCTCCAGCAGGGGAAAAGACTTAAAAACTGAAACCCTGCCATCTGTGGAAGATGATTTGGAGTGAAGAGATTCTCTTGCAGCTCATGGAGGAACCTGTGCTGGAACAGAAAGAAATCCTCCTGCAGCTCATGAGGGAGCCTGTGCCAGAGCAGAGGAGTGCACGGAGGAAGCTGAAACTCTATGGGAGGCCTAAGATGAAACAGAGTCTTGATGGAGACCTGTGGCCCTTGGAGAGAGAAACCTACGCTGGAGCAAGTGTCCCGGGTAGGACTTGTGATCCCAGTGAGGGATTTATGCTGCTGTAATTCATTTGTGACCCTAAAGGACAGCAGAGTATGGAAGAACTGTTGTCCGAGGGTAGACTCATGTTGGAGAAGCTCATCCAAGGCTGTCTCCCGTGGGAAGGGACCCCACAAGAAACAGGGGATGGACTCGATGCCATTATCCCCTGTAACAGTGGTGAAGACCCTGGTGCAGTGAGTTGTCCCCTTGCAGTCCATGGAGGACCTCACAGGGCCCGAGTACCCCCCAGCCTCTGGTGTCCGCCCGGCAGGGAGGAGCAGGGTCAGACCTCGGGTCTATGTGCAGCAGAGAGAAAGACAAAGTTCCAGCTATGGCTGATTGGAGCTGTGGCCCTGGAGATAATAGACGAAAACTTCCAAGTTCTGCAATTGATTTAGAGGAACTGTAGACCCTGAAAGTGGAGAAAAGACTTTTCTCCTCCTGGACTGATACAAGGGAGAGGGATAATTTTGTAAAAACATAATATTTTCTTCATAATTTTGCCTAGTTAAAATTGTTGTATATATTACTCTTTAGTTTTTATCCTGCTAGTAACAAATTTAATATTATTCCCCACGTCAAGTCACTTTTGTCTGCATAAAAATTCTCTCATAGCAATTGTGTAAAAGGTTTTTTAAAAAAATGAGCCCAGAGTAAACCCACAACAAGGCACCAATCTTGTTTTCCATACTCCTGTTGAAAAGTGGTGACATTCACTGTCTTCCCAATCACCACGGCATGACATGCAAGTCAGTCAGAAAACCATATCATAATGCCTCGACAGCAACATAAACATTGAGTCTTTCCAAAGGTAACAGCGGACAGAGACTAGAGAAGACAACTTTTACACTTCCCTTCAGAAAAGCAATAATTTCTTTTAGTTTTTGTCAGTTCTATGGCAGACACAGATGCTTTCTTATTGTATATTTATTTTGGCATGTAACATTTCTTTTCTGAACTATGAATCTCAGAAAGAACTACACATACATCTGAGAATGTTATTCCATATGAAATATCTTTGGCCATCATAAAAAAATAATTTAAAACCCAAAAAAAGCTTTAAAGCTACTTTCTCTTTTCATTATAGGTAAATGGTTCCTTTTTAAAATTAAAATAAGAACTATACCTAATCTGATGTTCCTTATTTTGAGGACAATCACCTGAATTTCTAGAGTTAAGAGACACACAGAAAAGTGCCAAATTAAATTCTTTACAACTTATCCTACATTCCCCTCATTTTGTACAGTAGATGAGTGATCTGAAAAATTTTCAAAGGAAAGAGATAACTCATATTTTGTTATAGCAGCATACATCAGTGACAGGTCATGCCTTTTTTGCAGTAGAGACCTTTAAGTGATACTAAATGAAACTATTATATACATACCATATTTCAAGTGACTGCCAGCATTAATGCATTGTTTCAGTAATAACCATGAATCTACTGTGACATATTTGGGCTATTTCTCTGTGCAGTTATAATAAACTTTTGTCCAAGAGCATTTAAGTCTGTAGCACTCATTATCCTTGTTGTGTGACCTAGAAGGGTCCTTGGCAATCAAAATTCTGACATAGAAGTTCACAGTTCAAATCTGCCTTTCAAGTTGTCCCTTGAGACTACTTGCACTGATCCCAAGTCTTTTCTGACAGCTGTGTTGAGATTCCCTGATTATAAATTCCTATCTTCTAAACTTTTCACTGGAAAGGGCAGCTGCAAGTAATGGCAAGTTAATTGCAGCATATGACACAAATAAATGCTTTAAAAGATTTGCAATCTACACTTAAAAAAACAATTTGGTGGCAATATTTTCAGTGTAAATCTCCAAGTGCACAAGAGGTCTAAGTTGTTGCTAAACACTGCAGAGGGAAAAAAAAAATAAAGCACATTTTATGGGATATAGGTCTCAGTAATTGTCATTGCAGGACAGGGTTTATGCTACACCAGTGAAAATGAAATTGTTCCACACATAACCTGGCAGCCAATACATAGTTCACTCATGAAAGGAGACCAACTCAGACTAATGACAATCTACTGTTAACATATTCCAATATTTTCCTTACCTATGTGACTGCAAAAGGTTGTGATGTTTAAAGAAAAATAGTTGTTAATCCAGTACAATGAGGCATAAACCCAGCAAAAATACTTGCCTGTATTGATTATAAACATAATACAAGTCATACAAACTGATTGTAGTTATTTGGCACCTGCAATTATCTTCAAGTAAGCTATGACAACTGTAATAGAGACCTGTCAGCTGCTGTCCTACCTCATGATCAGACACACAAGATCTCATAGACTAAGAAAATGCAAGAACAGATCAGTATGTGCATAAAAGAAGAACGATGCATACTTTTGGAGAAGGTGACATTCTAATGCCTACATTAGGACCAAACCAATGGCCCACCAAGGAGCTGTAGTGATGATCTAGTCTGACTTGATCCGTAACATACTTTAAAGAATTGCCCCCAGTAGTTTATGCATCAACCATACAACATTTATTTAGTGCTGGAATCCCTGAAACCTTTGAGAAATTCCATTTCAATTTATAGGATCTTGCTAAACTGTTTCCTGCTACATTAAAGAACTCACCTTAAAGCTAGCAATTTTCTCCCTAAAGAGGAGATAAACTTTAATCAGATCACCTCTTAACCTTCATTCTGCCAACTACATTGAGACCTTCAGCCTCTGTATAAGCGTTTTTCCAAACCTTAGACAAATTCTTGTCTCTCTTCTGTTGATCCCTTTACAATTATCCAGGCAGAGATACTTCAGATAAACATTTAAGGAACGGAGCAAAAATCGTGAACCGATTAATGGATTATAATAAAAATAATTTTTAAGAATATACGCTATTGATATTTTAATTATTTTAAGCTTCAGGGTTAGGACTTTAAGTTTCAGGCTTAATATTACACACCTTCAGTTCATACCTTTATAGCTCTTTAGGGTTTTCTGTTTTAAAGTCAAGTAGCAAAATACATAATAGACACTGGGTTGCTTTTCAATAAGTAAGACAAATGCTGAGGATAAGGATAAAGTTGTAAGGGCTTAAAGCAGTTTAGTTCTTCAGCAAAATTTCACCTTAAACTAGTTTTTGTAATCTCTGTAGCATATTTTTAAGTTATTCAGAAACTTACAATGTCAACATTAATTGATCTGTAGGTCAACTAACCTAAAAGCAAAAGTACACCAAAATCACTCTGTCTCACTAGTTTTTAACCTCTCCGTGGGCCTCCATGCTTCCTTCTATTACATAAAAAAGGAATAGGTTCTATTTTTTTCACTCAAATCTGTGAAGGAAGCCTTTATTGAAGTTCTGATCTCCTACACATCATTGCCCTGGTAGTTAAAGTGATATAAGAGGAGTCAAAACCTGTAGCAAATAGGGCCACATTTCCCTGTTCCTGTCCCATGTGAGTGCCCAGGTAACAAATTGACCCAGCTGGCTGCTGACTTTAAGAGTATCAGGCAAGTCCTCTGTATACTAGCAGAGGTACTAGACTATACATTAAGTTTCAGTGTGGCCCCACTTCTCTTCCTCTTTTGTACTCAGTACAATTAAAAAGAACAACAAGCTACATCAACCAACCAAAAAAACCCACAAACCAACAAAAAAACCCAAAACACAGCAAGAAAACATGATGTCTTCCTCTCAAATCCTGCAATACAAGACAGAAGACAGATAATGGATAGAGACATCAGGAGAGTCACAACCCCTGACTGCCCCAAGAAATTCCATGAATTTTAACACTTGGAATTAAGACTTGGAAGTGAGAAGGATGCAAAATAGTAGGCAGTCTACTCAGAGGATCTAATCCATCTCAGCCCCAGTTGCACCATGGTGTCTTCATTTGCAGGTTTGGAGAGGTGTTACAGAAGAACTTGGTGGGTGCTGCTACTGCTGCTCTATTAGGAGGCACAACCCACTGAGCTGATTTCATCAGAGCTTTTCACAGATGTATACTCTACAGAAAATACACAAAGCTTTTTCAAAGTTATTGTCATTTAAAGACATTTTTTAATAACAACTCTCTCCTAAATAGCATTTTTTAAAAAAATAAAATGTTGCTCAAATTTGCTGAGTGTAGATCTTTAATAGAAAATTGAAATTTTTTTTATATATTTGTTTAGAAGAAAAAAAATAACTAAAAAGAAGCCTTTCAAAGGATCTAAACACCTCAGAATGCCATTAATAATGCAATTACTCATACCTTCTTTATGGCCCTATGATTTCAAGGGAACAGTGTAGGAGAAAAAAAACCTTTCAGGACGATAGTGCAATAACAGAACATCTGTAAATTAGCAAGTGTTTTTATTGGATAATTAGCAACTGGAAAAGTAGCACATGCAAATATTCTAATGGAATAACTCCCACTAGCAAGCATTTAAATGGCATTCACAAAATAAGCCAAGAGCACCTGAGGTGTTAAAGCCTTAAAATTGCATATTTTAGCAAAATAGAAGAATAAGGCTAATGAGTTGAGTGTATATTATTCTTATATGCTTATAATAATCCCTTAGCTAGCAAGTTTTAATTTTTTTTCAAGGTGTTATAAAAATTACCGGAATAGGTATTAGTCAGAGGTACCATTGCAGTTACATCTTCAAATACCAGCAGGACTAATCCCCAGGTAAAATAGCAAAAGCTTAATGCTATCATATTTCATTTCAAAGGATTTGAACAAGGAAATAATTTCAGATGATTAAATCAGTTCATTTTGAAAGAATTTGTATGGAAAAATTGCACTTGTTACAGAAGTTTGTTGCATTTCTCATAAATACGCAGGAATCTTTCCGTAAAATTACAGACACATTAAAAGAAACTGGCCTTGCATTCTAGAACACAACAATTAGTAAATGAGTTGTGAGCTCTACAGATGAGTTTCTTTGTACTGACCTTGAACAAGGAGTCATTGTGAAGTATCATCACTGCACTTATACTGCTAGTAGAGTAGGAAGACTATGTCCCTCACACTTCATCATGCATCACTGAACTGTAACAAACTCTGACAGGTATAGAGTGTATCTCTAAATATTATGACACTCTGTTAGTGACAGCTGGAAAAGAAAAGCTGGACACAATCACAGTTCTCACATTTACTGGAAAAGATGAGCTGCCATCCATAGCACACATATTTCAGGAAGCACTAACAAATTTTAAAAATTTTTAAGTGTCTCATTTCCTGACATTTTAAAATGCAGAAAAGCATGAGTTACCATTGCAGATGCTTTTACTGTCAGCAAATAGTCTTCACGTCTTATGTATAACATTGTCACAGAAGCCACTGCTACAAAAAAAAAACCAAAAAAAGCCTAAAAATCAACAGACTTCAATAACCTTGATCAGTTATAAAACAACTCATGGTAAAGGTCACTTGCCAAAGCAGTAATGTTTGCATAATACTTACATATGAGGCTTCAAGCTTGGAATGTCACAAAAGTATTCCAAGGGTACACTTTCTGTAAATTGCGTTTTCCCATTAACCATAAGTATTTCTAAAGTAATTTAATTAAATATTCATTTCAAAATCAGACAATTACATTCGAGTGCTGCATCTCATACAGATGGCAAGTACACAAAGAAGAACTGCATCCTCCCACCAGTGCTAACTTCAGCTTACAGTTCCTCTTTAATTATTTTGATGAGTGTGCATTTCATTCAAAGCATACTGTGTTGTAAATTCAATCACTCCGTTCGAATAGAAATGCTTTGAGATGTACAGATACCTACTCTTCTACAGTCTAAAAGAAGGACAGTTCAGCCATGGTACCCAAAGAAATATTTTAATCTTCTGCCAAAACAAGGAAATCTCAGTCATAATAACTTTCCTTACAGCCAATCAGGTCTGTGCTACCTACGTTTGTAGGAACTCAATGTTCTCTTAAAAGCTGCTGCTTTACTTGCATGATGAAATATGGAGATTTTTCCTTCATAAATAAGACTATTCTTTCTAAAAAGGATTACAAAACCACAATTTAATTCAGAAAATAAAAGTTTTTAATGCAGCTTTGCAATAAACTAGCACACTGGAACAAACCAAATTTTTATTCATTACTAAGTGAGAAATGAGCACTCATAAGGCTTCTATTTGTGCTTTTTAGAGGGTTTTTTTTTAGTAAATTAATTTGTGTTTGTATGGAGACACAGTTATAAACAAATTATTCAGAAGTTATAGAAATTATGGGTATATCTCTGTTTTAGCTAATTTTTGCAGCATCAAAACCAGCTTGGTTTAATAGTATCAGTTAATTCTATTATATTATTTGTTTTCCTTATTTTTCTGTAATTTATATTATTCTAAACATTTTACCAGTGATGCTTCATTCAGTTAATAAACTGAACTTTCAGTTCAGAAATTTTCTGAAAAAAATTCTTTTGGGACAGCTTTCCTTATATTTTATGAAATGTGGGGGATGGAAAGAGGAGAGCAGGGAGGGAAAGGAACAAGAATATAACTGCTTCAGTCGTTCCTGATGTATTTACAAGGACATACATTTCCTGAATGTTCTAATTCTGCTTTTTGGCTCTCTCTTTACTCAAAGAAGTTGAAGCTAAACACTTCAAACTCAAATCTGACTTACTGATCTTGCCAAGAATGGCAGAACATCTCACATTTGAAGAAAATCAGTTCAATTTTATTAACTTATGAACATTTTCAGCCAGCACACCAGAATATGTTGACAGCACATTTCATACTACTTGGGGCATGTGTTACTCTTACTTATAAATATTTAAAATTCTGATCTGGATGCAGGAAAAGAAATGGGATGGTTCATTTTATGTCTTTGGCAAAAAGAATGTCTAAAGAGATATTTATTAGGAACGCTTCATTTCAAGTTTCCTGAACATCCATTTAATTTCATGTGGTTTTCCTTCCTTTTCCCCTTTTCCACTAAGCCTTCCTTAGGCCTTAGCAAATTGAGTTGGGAGGGAAGTAATAATAAAGTAACAGAGAGACAAATAAATCAAGTGTACAGTAGAGGCAGCTGACAAAGTCAATCCTGAATCTTTTACTTGATCTTTCCTTTTCTTTAAGTTGTTAATGCTAAACTTAAAATTCCTAACACAGGCTTTTCAAAAGTGTTCAGGATCCATCAACTTGAAGAAACAGAGGCAAAGTGAAAGAGAAGGGAAGGATAGCACAGTAAAAGAGTGAAGAAGGATAGGAAGTAAAAATGTGTGTGCAGAGACAAGGAAACAAGAAGTAGATACACTCAGACCTTTACTCAAACTTCATGTTAGTTCATCTGTGACTCATTACTGTCAAACCTCTGCCTTCATCTGCAAAAAAAAAAAAAAATGATACCTACCTACTGCTTAAATTGCTCTGAGTCCTATGGTTTAAAAGTTCCTGAAGAAAAGTTAATCACTGAGTCAACATGAGACAATGAGCTATACACCAAATAGTTAAGCCCCCTGATTTTCAATTGCTTACTTTTCTCTGTATGGATTAAACACTAAATGAGGAACTTACAAACTTGTTAATTCATACAAATTCAACAAGCAGCAGTAGAAAATCATAAGAGTTGATTGTTTTCAGACTCTATTCTACATGATAAATCTACATGCTTGGCTGCTTGGTGTGTAACAACATTCTTAGCAATTAGATGGCCACATTCTCTTTAAGCAGATGGAACAGAGGTTAATGATACTTGAAACTGCCATATTAAAGGCATTTTTATGGTGACCACTTTTTTTGTTCACTTTAGTGCAGTGGAAAATGGAGTTTGACAGAGAAGACAAGTGACCTGAGGTTCACTGGAAAGCTGCAGTTACTATTGTGTGTTCTTGGTTTTTACTTCTGAGTGCTTCTTCCACACAAGAGGTCTTCAGAGAGGATTATGGATCCTAAATGAATTTAGCATTCTTTTATGGAGGTCTTTCAAAAATTTGACATCCTAATTTAAATACTTAGCAGTAGCTTCCTGATAATTTCTTTATTTCAGTTTTTAGCTTTTACATTGAATAAAGATGTAATGCTAATTTTCAAGGTTTATTTCTTGCATTTGGAAGTTGTATTTCACTCAAAGTAAGGGGAAAAAAACAAAAAGATTTTTCTTTTGTTTAAGCCTGACCATAAACGTGTTAAAAATACTGGACTACCACACTTAGAATTCACATCACTGTGTACTGAAACTTTCTAAAAGGTGAGATCTCTACAACATTAAAACTATGCCTGATACTACCCCTACTTAAAGGTCTGTTAGACACTCTCTTATTTCACTGTTTCAGAGGGTTTATAACTTCAGGACACTTTGAAATTGGAAGCTAAGCACGTAAGAGAGCAGTCCAGAAAGAATTTTATTATTAGGCACATGCTCAAACCTCCTATAAAACAGATTTTAAATAAAGACTTCCTTTTGTGCTCTTATCTAAAATCAAAGACTAAAAAGAATTTTGTTGACACCTATCTGTAACAATTTTTTTCACAGAGAAATGACTTTTAATATGAAAAATGACACTGCAGAATAAAAAAAGAAAGAACATTTTGTCGACAAAGAACTTGGTATGTATTGATCTTTCTTAGTACTGTTTAATTAAATGTTACAGCAGTGGTAAAACCCACAAAACGTAAATAGAGTTTATCTCATAAATAATTTCTAAATCAAAAGGGGCTCAGATATCAAGTTAAAGGCTTTTTAATGTGGGTCCAATTCTGAATAAACATCTTGCATGGAAGTGTTGCACAACTTTCTACAGGAGCTGAGCAGAAAGGAGTTGGCAAGGCAGAAAGAGGGGTACACACAAATTTCCCTTAGCACTTTGGTCAACACAGCAGTGTGGTTTTGGAGTTAATCCCACCTAGACCCCTCTTTCTGTCTTTGTCTATGTTCACAGAGAAGTTTTCATGCACTAAATTATCTGTGGAGAAAACCACACAAAAACCTCTCTTTCAAATGTGAACCCTAAATGCTACAATCCCAATGGGTCTGAGAGTGTCCTGAGCTACCTACGACTGGTCTTTTGGACAAACTGAACTGCACATGGTAGGAATGTACAGGATGGGAAAGCAGAATAAATTAGCATTGCTGGTTCTTGCTAGAAGAAAAGATATCTTAACTTTCCCAAATAAATATTTAAAAATCCCTTAATTTCATCACCACCATTAAAAATCATTCATAAATCATTTCTCAGAATGCCAGTCTTACCACATGGATGCAAATGTCTCAAAGGCACTCTAACTTCCTATGAAATTAAACCAGGCGTTGTTGCATAACAGGTAATTTGACTCAAATCACTGCAAACCTCTATATGGTAATGGAAAGTGCAATATTTTAAGTGTGTCTCAAAAGATATCCTCATGAAACGTCCTGATCTCTTGAGTCACAAAATGCAAATGTGCACATTAATGGCACATATAGAGTTCAAACTATGTAATCAGCTAATTAATGTACCCATAATTATTATTGTTATAGCAAAGAGTGTTTATTTGAATCGGATAGAATTTGGTGCTCCCTAAGGTTGTAGAGTAACTGAGCATATATTTCAGTGGGACACAGGAATTTGCTTTGTTGCAGAATGATGAGTCTAAAATATATTTGTCAATATTTCATTGAATTGAAGCCTGAGAATGCTCCAAGCCTCTGCTAAACAAGTTTTTCATCAGAGACCCAGAATAACATCTCTGGAAACAGCAACAGCAGCTATTACTGTCATCCCTGTGGCTTGGAAGACGGGACTCCTCCAGTGGGAGGACAGGAATTCTCCTCTCAGCATTGCCACTGACTGGTATTGATTGCTCTGTCCACATAGAGCCCTTCACGTTGAAGAGATCTCATTTCTCTTACCCTACAAAGCAGAAATTTTGGGTTGCACATTGTTCACTCCTGGCAATGCTAGGATTACAAACTCAATTTTCAGTACAGTAGTTCCAAGTTTTATTCACTTAGCCACTCAGAACAAACATTCTTCATTTATGAAATTGAACTGAAGGCACTTAGATCACAGTACAGAAAGTTCTCTTTTGTACTAGTCAGAGTCTTCCTACATGATGCAAGGAAAAGCATATTAATATGTAGGGGAAAAAAACCCAAAATTCAGGTTGTTCACTTAAATGTGAATTTAGGAAGTCTCAGAGATGCTGAGTTAGCGAGTGCTTTTGTGCATGTTGCTAATTTTCAGCTGACAAGCAGTACTGAAAATTGGAGTGGCAAACATTTGCAAAGCAGTATCTCTTTATGTAGGTTTAATGGGTATCAAAGCTCTGCTTTGACATCTTTTGAAGGCCTGAGTCCCACTTCAGGAAGATGAAATTAATAATCTATCCACTTAGAACTCAGCAAAATCTGTTAATGGTTAATTATGTTACTGTATAAAGCTTTGCTTCTTTCCCTTTCACTTCATTGCATCCCTCAATGTGTCCTTTTTCACACAAAAAATACCCCAACTAACCTACAGTTCTTTTTAAATACTTCCTTCTTAATAAACATATTTTTATGGTCAAGTGAACATTGCTTTCAAGTATTTTCAAACGAGTAAAAAGCGTATTTGGAAACTATGAAACTATCCATTTCTATAGATACAATATAAATCTGGTTGCTTTTAGATACAACACAAAGGTTTTGGGTTCAAATGCCTTTATTTCTGTATCATAAAGTCCCACCGTTCTTAGGCTCAGATAAAAAAACATCTTTTGCTAGTAGTTCACAGAGAAAGAGAAAGAGAAGCAGAAGCAGGATGGAGGAAAGAAACACTAATAGATTTTTTTTCTCAATTATTCCATAAGCCCTACAGCTTCATCACTCATAAGCCTTCCTCAAATCCACAGGCCTTGTAAAATCCTTATCCCCCCATAAGGCCCCTCACATAACCCTCACCTTCATTCTGTACTTCTAATAACTCCTCAGACACCCCCTTCTCCTCCCTCCTGTGTTCCTCACCACTGAAGCCAGCGTGGGGTTGTGGTATGTGATGCTGATGGTTTGGGTAACACGTGTTCCCAGCTGGAGGGCTGGTTAGGGTGCAGAACAGCTAAATGGTCAGCTCTCTTGGCTTTGCCCTCACAAATCTGAGCTCCCTTCCTCTATGGGGTAGAATGAGTTCTTACCCCTTGGCAGAAACAGTGAACTTTTGGCATTGTGTCTAAGTAACGTAGTTGCAGTAGGCAACTGGGTCCTGAAACTGTTACTGACAGTCAGCAGACAGAGTATTTGCACAAGTGTATTTTTCAGGCCACTAAGCTAAAATGTAATATTGGAAGCTATGGAAGTGTTTTAAAGGAAGGGAAATGAGCACGGTTATGAATTGTGGTGATTTTCAATATTGTGACAATGAAACTAAATGCCAGCTTTCTTTCTTTGTATTGCATTCAAAACTGCTCAGCTGAGAAGTGAACTTCGCAGTGGATGGCAAGCTGCTGCAATAGAAGCCTCACACTGTGCAAAAACTGTTGTTACTTTTTTGATGTTTCAGTTGTCTATCCAAATAAAATCATCTGGTGCAAATGTGCATGAGGAAGCATATGGTATGTAAATAAATAGCAGGAGGCTTATGCTAAACAAACTTCTACTTTCTGTCTCCCAACCTTTCTTCCTCTCCAAGTTGACCTTAAACATACTTAGAATGAAAAAGTGTTTCCCAGCTATGTATTTCTCCATGACAAGAGACTATCAGGCCTAGTCCAGTGAGGTCAAGATATATATAAGATAAATATAAGGTAGTCCAAAATATCAAGATCTTTTTATGAGTGATAATTAACATAAATAATACTTCCAGCCTCCTCAGCTCTCTATATATCTTTTCCTAGGACGTACATGACAGGAGTGTGTCTAAATAGATGAGGAGAGACAAAAGAAGACATCCAGCACTGCAAGATTAGGAGATCTCTCAGAAGGTCTCTTTTCTGCTGTGTCCTCCAGATTGCCAGCAGGCAGACAGTCAGTGAATTCTTTCTCATTTACCCATCTGAGTGACAGCCAGGAAACTATACAGGACTGCAAGGCTTTCTTAAGTCATGTCAATCAACTGAAGGAGAACACAGAATGAGCTAAAACAGAGTTTCTCCTTCTCTTCTGCATTCCCAGTCCACCAAAGCATATCCATATTTTTATTTGCATGAAGTTCTAACAAAGCCTATGTGTGGACTAGAGTTACTGAGGAAGATTATTCCTGTCCTCCATGTGCCACAAAGTATTAGTGCTGAAGTCAACAGTGATATTGCTGAGAGATCAGTGATTCTGAGAGCCAAGGTCTGTGTTTGACTGCCTAATATACTGCATCGTGGAGGGAATTTGTTCTATCACCATTTGCATTAGGCAATTAGTTGGTTGTAATACATGTCAGCTGGAGGCACCTTAAAAATGATGCCTCACATTTCAGGTACAATATTGCTGCATGTTCAAAAGCTTTACAGGTTTGAGTTTAAGCAAAACATCATCTGCACGATCTCTTTGCCAAATCTGAGCGTGGTAAGAAGAAACACATTTTGTCACTCTAAGGATGAGGAGGTCAATGTCAAATTAGCCTCTCACTATCCTGTCCTTTAAAAGAAGGAGGCAGACACTGTGCTGGGATGGAGAGCTGGAAGTGTCTTCAGAGACTCAAAATTACTGCCACTGGAGCAGGATCTGGTGGTACTGATGGTTGCCTCACATTCCCTCACCCCTTCACTTGGCAGCAGGTACTCCTAGGCTTCCCATGGCTCGAACAGGTACAATAAGCAGCAGGAATTCTGTCAAGTAGCTGATTGCTAGCTCAGATATAGATCTCTATGTTAGAGATGTTTAAAGTAAATTTCTAAAAAAAATTCTTTAGCTTTCTAAATCTTCCGAATATTTCATTTTATCGATCACAATTTAAAAATAAGACTCTTATCAAAAACATACCATGCCTGTCACAAACAGTCCTACTAATACATGTTCCCTAGCCCATTAATTAATTTTTTTAAAGGAAAATGTTTTGCTCTTCTCAGCATTCATCCTCTCCTATAAGACTAAATGGACACATACAGAAAAAACACCCATAAATAAAAACTGGTATTACACCCCATCACACATGACTTCATTAGACATGCACTAGAAATGAAGGTGTGTAAATCACCCATGCAACCACTAAAGAATAGCTTGAAAAAACTGAGGGTACAGCTCATCCAAGTACTACAGACACACCTCAGTTAGCTTTGAAGTTAATGAAGATTTTCATAACACTATAGGTCAGCACTACGGAAATTAAGTGAGCTGAAGTAGCTAGCTGGTATGTAGGTAAATATTTTGGTAGCTATCCTTAATGAACATCACAAGGTAGCAACTCTGCAGTTTGAAGACTTGGATTAACTCATCTAACTTAGCATACCAAAACCACTTTGCACAGCATTTGAGGAGGAAGACACAGACAAGGCTATAACAACATTCTGCACAAAGGAAGACTTCACTCCCATTTTCTGACTTATTAATAACTTGTAGTGTCAGAACCAGAAAAATGGTAGCTCATGTCTAACGATATAACCTCAGGACAGAATAATAATAATAAAAAGTCCAATGGTTTAATGAACTACTGAGTAACTCATGCTGAAACTTTTCTACGTGTATCAGTAAGAAAACATGGCCTTAGCTGGCCACAGAGGACAGTCCTTAATCACTTCATTGCACTTCCTCATCTGAGCTACCTGAGAGAGCACACACACGCATTCAAGCTTCCAAAACAGAGACAGTTCAACATCCTCTCCAGCATTTCTCAATACAAGCAATACACTTCAAGATAACCGTGTACTACATTCATTATAAGAATTAGACAAGGATCACTAAATTTTTGATATAATTCAATGTATGAGAAAAAAGATTAATCAGCTCTCAGAAGACGTGAATCATAAATGGAAGAAAACACTGGCTGATCTGAGGTTTCTACTCCAGCCAGAAAAGATTCTGCTTAGGTTTACATCCTGGTGATTCATTTTGTAGAAGGAAAAATAATTGATTCTGCTCTTTCACAAAAATGCAGTTTGTGCAGTGTCATCAGTACATCAACCATTTATATTTGTTTTACTGCACAAAGGAGTTTCAAATCAATTTTAAAGGCTGTACATTTGAAAAGCAGCCAGATGGCTATTCAGAACTTTGAATGTGGTTGCCTTTATGTTACCAAACAAATAAATAGAATGTAAAGGGAATTTCCAGCAGCTAATTAGCAAATGCCACTGTCCCACTAAACAAAAATTATTTCCACACAGTTGGATACCACTCCCCTTAACAGACCTTCTTCATGATAACTCTTTCATAAAATGTCTAAATATTTCCGTACCCTTTTATCATATTTGTTTGTTGAAAATCTGGCTTTCAGATGGCCATCTAAATGTGTCACAATGAGCAACATAAGGGAACAAAATGCTTAATTTCTTGCAAATAAGGCATTTGCTAAAGCCTGAAAAAAGATCCAGAAACATGTTTTATTCTACAAGACACGTCTATGGCACAGGGCAACTTCATGAAAAGAAAACCATTCAGTCACAAATCAGTAGACCTGCGTCAGCAGAGGACCATACAAAAATTAGTAAAATGTGTCTCCTATTACTGCCCCATCTCTGGAAGTGTTCAAGGCCAGGTTGGATGGAGCTCTGAGCAATATGCTCTAGTGAAAGGTGTCCCTGGCCAGGGCCAGGAACTAGATTATCTTTAAGGTCCCTTCCAACCCAAGTCATCCCAAGATTATTGCAGCTGTGTGATTTCCAGCTTTCATGATAACTCATTTACTGCCAGCTCTGAATAATAAAAAACTTTTTTTCTTTTCCCTTCCCTTTTGGAAAATCCCAAGTGGGTGAGAAAGTTTCCAAGGAGCAAGCAGGCATGCAATAGAAAGGAAAGAAAGACAGTCCTCAGAGCTGTTAGAATAGCATTTCTGTTCTTGCAGCTCTTGAATTATTATAACTGACCCAAGCTCTGATACCAGGTGCATCAAACAGCAGTGATATGGCCAAGGGCTATTCCAGGCTGGCTTTGTATTCCTTGGAGGTTCTATCTTCAGTCACTCATGTGCCCATATATTTTTGCACAAGACAAATAGTATATAGGATGTCAACCAATATAATACAGAGGATCTTGAAGAAAGTAGAGTTTTAAACCTGCCCTTACACTTATTTTTCTTCATATGCTTAACAGTTTGCACTGTCTCCTGTTCTTCCACATGTTCCAATCCTCCTCCCACAGTACAAGGACAAAGGGCATCTTCGTTCTAGTAAAGGTAGGAACAGATTTCTGCAATCACTTTGTCCCTGAAAATGTATTTGAAGCCCCGTTCAACTGTGCAGAAAATTACTTCCCTTTCTAAAGGCAAGAGTATTATAAGGGGCCTGGATTCTTACCTAGCCTGAAATTTGAATAGCTGAGGTCAAATCAAACATCCCTGGGCCTGGCATGTGGCTTTGTGACACCGAGACTGAAGTGCTACTATGGCTAACGGGGATTTGGAGCTACTCATGAGTCTGTTTTACTAGCTGTCTCTTCACAGGAGACAAGTTTTATTGCTTGGATATGCTGAGACTTGTATATAAAAACCTCAGTGATAAAGTCAGTAAAAAAATATGCTATGTCGATCATGGATTAAAAAAAACCCACCAAACATAAAGCAAGGCGTGAAAGTGTGAACCTAATCTCATCTGTTACCTGGTATGGAGACAGTACCTCATCCCAAAATCAAGCAATTTTTTTCCATTGATTGTTGGGTGCTGTGGTTTTTAGTGGTGGACTTGGAAGTGCCAGGTTAAGAGTTCGCCTCAATGATCTAAGAGGTCCTTTCCAACCTAAACGATTTTATGATTCAATGCTGTGTGTTCCTTTTTATTACTATTTTTAATGCTGTTTTCAATACTCACGTATAATTTTTTACCTGACTTATTTATCTCTGTTTTCTTGCACTATCTTGTCAGCTTGCTTCTTCCTTTAAGTTTCTTTTAAGGCACAAGATCTAGATTTAAACTTTCAAAGTCTGGCCAAATGACAAAGGAGGAACTGTGTCAAGAATAATAATAATAAAAACAGGGCAAAAGAACAGGAGGTTTCCAATGTATTCAAGAATTCAACTTGTATTCAAAGGAATATAATTAAATGCAATCAGATGAAACTAATGCAAAATTAATATTATATTAGAAACATTATTAATAACTGTTATCTACAAGTAACATAGAAACCTTGTCACCTATGAACTTTTTTATAAATATTTGGGTTAGTAAGCTTTATTATTCTTTTCTTTGTATCTAAAGTCCATCAAATTTCAAATAATGTAAGCAAATTATTTGTAAATTTTCTAGAAAAATGTGGAAAGGAAATGAGAAATCATTTAGCAGCCAGACAATCTTATAACAGTAGGAAAATGCACATGTGGGCAAACATAGATCCATACACACAGGTTCACACGAGTGGTTTACATTCCCTGTGTAAAGCAACTACTACACAGAAACCTTGCTTAGGTTCTAGATAATAAAGTTAATATTCATGACAGGTGTTGCTACTACTAAAAATAAGTTTATGCAAGTTAGTCAGGATACAACGTGACAAAGAAAGAATGTCAAAAATACTAGTTACCCATGTACTTTCTGGTCTAGGCCTTTTTTAAAAACTGACTTATTAAATGAATGGATGTTTTCAAGATACATTAAAAAATATATGAACTTTCTAACGCAAGTCAGGTGATGCATGCCATGCATCAATCCTGAAATGAAAGGTGAGGTATATACTGCAAAAGTAAAAACTGAGGAAAAAAGAAAACCAAATTAGTCCAAAACAACATTCTGTTTGGCCCTTTAAAAAAATATTGATCCATAATATATTACAGAATTTTTAGTCCGTCTAAAATTACTACGCTATTAATGATTTTAATGTTTTTTTCAGCCAGACTGCTTCATAAAACGTAAAGAAGCACATTGTGTTTGATCCTAGAAGTTGAAGAAATTTCAGAAGAATTGATTTTTTTTTATATTTGCAGTAATCTAGTAATTTTTAATGTTTCTCCATCAGCCAACGCATAAAATCAATCTTTAGTTCCATGAAAGAGAAAGAATTCTTAGTTGCTTGCATAATTGCTACAGAAACAGCAGCTATCCCAATAGCACCACAGAAGTTGTAGGAATATAGCATGCACTGCAATAAAGAAAATGCTGTTAAAAATTAATAATTCCCATTCTTTCATCAGCACAGTGTTCCTGAACTATGACATCATTTTGCATCATACACAGAGTTGTTAGGAGAACAATATGTTAAAAACAAAGAAATATAAGGATACAAAATGAAAAATTGAGGACAAATAGCAAAGGTCAGCGTGAAAGTGGGCATAACCTCAGAGATCTGGTGGTAGAATAGTGAAATGAAGGGAAAACATGGAGTGAAAGTACAGGCCTGATTGAGACCATGATAAGCTCCGAGTGCCTCTGATGATACAAGCTTGTTTAACACAAAGAACAGAAGTGCAATTCATACGCCTGAATAAGCCAGCTAATCTTGTTAGGATATGCATTCATGTAAAATTAGTCTCTGCATCTCTGCCTGAAAGAAACACTTAGACCTTTTTAATTTTTATAGCCTATGGCAGTGAACGATTGCAATCTTTTAACAATCAGACTCTTTGCAAGTCGGATCTGTTCTCAAGGCTGCTGCAGTCCACACTTCCAACCCAGCAATGGTCAAACTGAACTCATCTGCTTTGACTCCTCCCTATGTGCTGTATTTCGCATTATTGGAACGGGTTTCTCTGTTAAATCTTCCTGGCAGAGATGTAACACACAGGCTGTTAGATCCAATCCTGCCCATTGCATAAAAAAGCCTGATAAACTGTGGCAACACAGAAAGCCTGCTGCCCGAAGTCCTAACACGGTCACATAATTATTGACCACATTCTCTTGACCTTTCTAATGCTAGTTCAGGGCCTTGTCTTCTGGTTATTCAGTGATTCATTTATAGAAGACTTCAGTATAAATTACACAGTTTAAATACAAACATTTATTCAAGAGCAGAGTGTGTCACAGTAACTTAAAATAAAATCTGACTAGGGAATCTAAGTGTTTATTATCACAGTAGCTATGCTGCTGGGCTTTTGTAGACTATCTGGCCCATGAGATTTCAGCAACAGGATGCGAAAAAAAATAAGTAGCCGAGCTAGCAAAATCTACCTCAAACTTTCAAAGAAACTTAAAACTAGTCGTAGTGAAACAAACTAAAACCTTGCAAATTTTTATTAAAGGATTATTTTGCATGCTTGCAAGTTACGAGATAAATTATACTCGCTGTTAGAACAGAAAATATTTGCTAATAATTCCTTATTTCCTAAGGAATAAAAGAAACTGTAAATAAAAATCTATATTACTCCAAGTGTTTAAACACTCTTTTGTATACTCACTGTGGATACTACAATACAAATAATCAGGATATACATGTAAATGTTGCTACTAATTTAAGGGAGTAGGTTAATAGAATGTAAATTTTTACTAATATTTCAAAGGGATGAAATTTCCTAAACTGATACGCAATCTCTAACAAAAAATAAACATTGGTAGATGGGTGTCTCTCATAACGCTGACCTCAAAGGAAACCTAAGACAATCAATAACCATAGAAGTTGATCAAAGGATTCCTCAGCGAAAGAGGTCAATATTCCAACACAACAGAATGATAGGAATTGTTCATTTAATATCTACACTTCCTTTGTCTACCCCCACTGGACTGAACTTCTTTACCCTCTACCCCACTTGTATGAGCAGATATGAAGCATATTTGTTACCCTGTGCCAATAGTGCTCAACTGTTATCTTAAAGAACAAAAAAAAAACCCCTAACACAAACTTAATCTCTCTTAATCCAAATGAACTCCATGGATACATTTTCCATGTGCAACAGTTCCATTTGGTAGTAGTCTTTGGCCTGTTCTTGAACTTTTGACTCTTTTCCACTGTTTGTTGTGGAAAATTTTAACAAATGTAAAATAGCTGCAGTGAGAGAGGAAGAGAGAATAAAAGTGAGGCTCCAAACATTTAGGAAAATCTGACTGCATGGCAAATGGATGCATGATCAATAATAGAGAGAGAGAGAGAAACACATTATACAAACACATTGAGAAATATTCCAGATGTCAGCAACACTAAGCCTCAGACGTCAGATAACAACTGCAAGAGTACGCTCATGCTTTGATGTTCAGCTCTACTTCAGGCTGAAGGTTGTTACCATTCTCTTTTTGGCAAATGATATTTGCTAATACAAGTTCGAATACTGTGGGTTTTTTCCGGTGGTATTTTTTCAGTCCCATGGAAAGTTAGGTAAGTTAAGATTGGATGTTTTCCCAGAAGTATTTATTCCTGAAGGCAACACTGAGTTGAATGTGGTATAATTTTATGTTTACACACTTCATACTACAAAAATATGTATTATTTTCAAAGCTTATATATAATTTAGGATATCTCTTTCAGATATTTTCTTGTGTCGGTTACAATGTGTTTCAGCTGAAAAAGAAAATGGATCTAAAGAATCATTGATAAAATGTTTTATGGAAGAAAAATTCAACAGAACATACAGTCCAAAGAAGTTTAATAGAAGAGACAAAGCTGTAAAATCATATTACTAGTATGAAACAACAGGTGAAATTAATGACAAGTTCTGTACAATATTCTGATAATGGATCCTGATGAATTTACGTAACAACTTAAAGGTTTTCAAAATATATTATGCCAGTTTACTCAGCAGTTTGATTTAATTCCAGATTCCTTCTGATCTTTCCGAGAAATAAGGGATGCCCCAAATGAATAAGCAAGAGGATGTCCTAGAACCTTGATATATGCAAATAAATCACAGCAGAAAGATAAACTATCTGCAATGGCTTTGATGCTGACAATGCCTTTCAGCAAAGGACCATCCAGACCACCAAGGAAATGCAGGCTAGGACCAATTCACAGCATGGGAAGCCCCAAAGTAAACCAGATTATAATGTCTCTATTATGATAAAATGAAATTATTAGCATGCATTTCCATCAAAAACAGATTAAAAAATTTTGGCTCATACTAATGGAAAGTACTTCTGTTAAAAACCAAAAGATTCTATCCCATTCAAAGTCCTACCTACTGGAAGTGAAAAACCTACAAACACTTGAGTCATTGCCATGCATGTTGCAAGGTGGACTTTAAAAATCTGTAAACAAGGCCTGTTTTTCCACTTTCAGGAATATCTATTCTATCAAAAGTCACAATATCCATATGATTAATATCCTGCTACCTGGACAAAATAAGAACTTTACTACATAAATTACATTAAAGCAGAATTAATGAAGTTTTGATTCCTTTTGATTTGTGGGATTTGTCTTCTGACACTTCATCTTCTTTCACTCATAAGTGTATCAGATTCCCTTGGGTTCTCTTTGTGAGGCCAGATGCACTTATTTTATCTATAGTTTGTTGGTAACTGACAAACATTTATAGGTGTTCTGATCCCTCCTACAGTGAGAGAAACAGGATGGGTCTCTGTCCTCCGAACATCCACTTTTTTTCTGACATTTGTTGAAGTTAATTATCTTTGCTATTTCACCCCTTTTTAATGCAGTAATTGTGACATTGATCAGTGGATTAAAAGTTTTGGGAGGATGCAGAGGACAGAGAAAAATCATTCTGTTTCCCTGGTCAAAAATTTGTGAGGAACCTTAGACAACATTCACTGAAGTAATCATAGCTCCTCTCTCAGTTCAATAGTGATACTCCAGAGCTGGTCACTCAGAGTGACAGGAAACCCCACGAAGTTTGAGGCTGGCACCGACAGCCTGTGTAATGACACCAGCTCACGTCTGCAGAACAGCAAAGGTCTGAACTGACAGACCCTGACCCTGCCACCGCTGTGCTGCAGGAAGCTACAGCACAGCTGGAACAGTCTACTAACATAATAAAAGCCCTTCAATGCAAATCAGATGATTTATGGTAAAGCCCCCACTATTTGGCCCTAATTATTGGTGAAATCTCTCTGCTTCTATCTCTGCTACATGTGTATACTACAGAAGATCTATGGAAACCTTTAATTTATTGACAAGTACATTTGGTATCAACATTTGATATTTAACACATTCATCCAATAATTTGTGATCTAATCTCACTGACATTTGTTCCTCAAAAGGACTAGAATTTCCAGATTTTGTTTTAACCATAAGAAACACCATTTTCTTACACTTTCTGCCACCAGCGTTCTTCTGCCTGTCTGGATTTATCAAAGAACGCAAGCTGGTAGCAGTATTCCACATATGCTCACTTTGTATAATCCTCAAAAAACAAAGGAGCTCAGATCTGCAAACAAAGTGAATGTAATTCTTGCATAGACCATTTGCAGTATTTCCTCTTTGTGGGTAGTAGAAGGAAACACTGGCTTTGCTTACAGAATTTTGATAATCTCTGGTAAAATCTTAATCATCATCTTGTACTTTTTGTATATTTAAAGCATGCTTTTAATCGCCACAACTATAGAAAATAGCAAAAGCAATACACCCAGCACAATATATGCAGATGTGCAGTGATACATTCACCGTCAGGTTTTCTTGACCTGAAACAATGGAATTATATTAAAGGATAAACTGACATAATGTGTACCTAAAATCTCTCTGCTGCATATCTGCCTCTAAAAACATGAGGTACTGCAAGCTGTTCTGTCTCAAAACATGTGAAATGTGCTATACATAATTGAAAGGCAATTATTTATGTTTATGGCAATATTAATTAAAAATAAATTGCAGAGTCATTCTGGTGCAAGTAAGGTTACCCGAGTTTATGCTACTGCCACTAAAAGAACAGCAGCGCAGTCACAGCCAAATGAGCATATGCCAGTTGGAGAGGGACTGAGGAAAGGTGAGAGTGCACCTGAAAGAATTGGCAAGGCATCTTGGCTGCAAGCAAACATAATCTGATTCAGGGAAAAAATAACTCTGTGGGTTTGCTTTACATAACTCTGAGTAAAAAAAAAAAAAAAAACAAAAAAAAAACCCCAGTTGTTTCTATAAGAATTCAAACAGCGTATAAAATATATCTGTCACCGTCCATCAGCAAGCAGCTAAAGTGGGTATTTAGCTACAAGCACAAAAAATTGAACAACACCTTTTCAACTAAAACACACTGGAAAAAAAATGCCCCTTCATATAATACTTGCAGTGTGAATCACAAGTTGGGGGAGAAAAAAGTATCGACATAATATCACTGAAAACAACAACCATTTTAGCCCAACAGATGGCCAGGTGGCAATATAATGCTTTGTTAACTCTGTAGCAAGGGCACAAAGCACTTTTGGCTTTCTAATCACCCGAAAGAAACCCCACCACCACATCCCAAACCCAAAATCCATGATTTTTTTTTTATACCGATGCTCATTTGTTGGGTGGAAGTGTTGTTATTCATACACTTCTTACTAAGGTAGGTTTTATGAAACTCATGACGATGCTTCATTCCACTTCAATAAAGGTATGCAGAGTACTGTAACAGGTATCATCCTGCCTAGCAATGAATAACACAACCTCTGCAATTATGTCAATGTGCTGTTTTTACAGTGTTTTCCCACCTAAAGTATGCCTGGTATGGATGTCAAAGGTGATGAGGACATCAGTCCAGATAATCGGGCAGAATTTAAGTCTCCCTGAAATCAAACCAGAACCAAACCATTTTGAACCAATAGTACTACACATAATTCTCTGTGCTACAAAAACCCTCAAATAAACTTGGTACAATTGTGGGCAATTGATAAGAGAAACTGAATAAAGGGACATGAACACTGAGTGCAAAGCAAATTCACTGGGGATGGTGCCCTTGATTCATCCCATTTGAAGGGTAAACAACTGTTTAGTTTTCAGCAATGTCAATTTTTGAAGGTTTAAAGAATCCAAACCTATTAATTTTTAAGAGATACAACCCAAAATGTTATGTGACAGTAGTTAAGTCTATTTCTCTGTACTAAAAGAAAAACATCAATTAGTGCTAAGTATAGAATATTGAGTACCTCAAATTATCTGAAAGTTTCAAAATATCTGACAAATATGCATAATTTCCATTCTAAAGTTTTGAAATCAGAGCAAACACATGCCAAAAGCAATTCAGAACAGCACAAAATATTGCTTCAGGTATTAAAATGCCTGCTTCACTGTTCTAAAATAGTCATGCTATGAAAAAACAAAAATAGATCTCCAAGGTGCATTGTAGAAACATTCTGAACTTCTGTATCACCAGATAAAATTCTCAGAGATACAAAAATATTCCCTACTTAAAGCAAGATCAGTGCTCATTTCTTTGTGTAATCTACAATGAAATTCAGCATATAAAGGTGGAATCATCCCAATTAAATAAAATATAGAGTATATATTGTTACAGTTCTAAAATGAAACTATTAATCGATGAAGCGTATTCAGATATTTTAGTTATACTGTTGAATAAAATTATTCTAATGGTGGTAGAATTTGCCCCAGATCTTACTTCCCTGACATAAAGTTGTGTTTCAGACTTGCATTCCCAAAATTCATTTAAAAAAGGATGAGAAAACACACAAAATATTAAAAAAATATATTAATAGAGTTAAAGTAGCAAATAGCAACTTGAAAATCTAATTTGAAGGGGGATCTGACTCTCTCCCAAGCTATTGAACATTTATTGGACACAATATGCAGTGAAATGGAATCAAACTTGATATTAAATTCAGAACACAACCTAGGTTGGGATATTAATAATCTTTTCCAGGCAGAGCAGATGAGCCTATGGGACAGCACAAGTTCTAAGAGCAAGGGTGTAAAAGAGTGAACATTGCAGTTCCCTATTTACCATGTCATCTAACAGAGCCAAGTAATTTCCCCAAGAACCAAAGCTCCAGCAGATTCTCCCACAGAAACTCAAGCTGAAGGTCATACGAGTGTTTATTGGTAGTTTTCAGCCCTTCAGTCCACTCCTGTCGTGTCTTTTTGTGGGGTAAGGGGTTTATTTGGAGGAGGGGGGACTGTCTGGGTGATTTTCTAGCTTATGGAATACCCATCAATTAAATATATATAAATATACAAATGTATATATAGACAAGAGATGCATGTTAGGATGGGATGAACGAGAAACTTGCATCACATGTTGCTCTCAGTTTATGCAAATCATACAGAGTAATTTTTAGGTATCTAAATCAAGTTTCAGGCCTCAGTGCAAAGCCATGCTGCTCCAGAGGGCAATGCAAGTCTCCTGCCAGCCACAGCTGGCCCTTTACTTTTGTAAATGCACACTTTCTACGTGTAGGACAGTCACTGAGACAGCAATGGCAGATACATTTATACATTCAAGTGGCTTAAGAGGCAGAAGCAAATAATCGTGGGAAAAATATGTTGGTAACGACCTATAAATTCATCCCTAACATCAAATGTTAGGATGGGATGAGAGCTTTCTGTATTGTCCTCTTTACCTGTGCTCCTCCAGAAAATGCATTGAATTGAAAGAAACAACCTTTCTAGCTGTGACTGCAATTCATTTTAATAAGTTGCAACTTGTCTTTTCCTATGTAAGCCATGCATTACAGTTTTCTTTTTCAGTTTCTCCTTTGCTTCACATTCCTCTGTATGTGTACCACTAATGAGGAGACAACTTTTTGAATTAAAAGCATTAATAAAATGCAGCTTGTAGATATTTTTAAATTTAAAAAAATGTCAAATGTAAGTAAGCATCTGGAGATCCAGTTATTTATTTATTTTATTTTGAAAACTTCCAGCAAATGAAAAATTAAAAGTACAAGCCTCTGCCAATGTGCTGACAGATATTTTATGGTTGTACTACATTGGTATCTGATGCCTTTTTTGATAGTATATACTTTTAAGCCATACCCAATGTAAATCTCTTCCTATTGAAACTTTGTACTTCCACCTATTCCCTCCCTTTGAATGGGTAATAAACCATGTCTTGTCCAGCTGTGTAGCATAAATGAAACTTGGAAATACCTTTCCTTGTGGTCATCCTCAACCCTTAGGTTGATCCCTGTCAAGAAGGAGAGTCCTAAATGCTCATGTCCAAATTTAGGGAGGACAAGAGTCCTCAGTTTCCCATTTCCCTTCCTGCACTGGTCCTGGGTAATGAGACAAGTGGTCTCCTAGCATGGGACAAAAATATTACACTTCTGTATCCTCTCTTTTTCATGACACCACGTTGCACTGTCCCTTTTGTCCTCTTAAACCTTTTGTATGGTGATTTTGACAGTCATGAAGTAGTTTAATCTTTAATGATTATTATGTACCAGCAATGCACTCAGGCAAAAGCACTGCTTTCTCTAAAGAGTCATCAATCTAGAGAAATCATTTTGACAATTGAGTTCAAGTATAACAGCCAAAAGGCAGAGGCCTAACCTTTTAGAAGTGCCAATTTTAACAAAAACACAACACAGCTGAGATGTGTTTCGTAAGAGCATATTCAACCACCAGCAAAATAGAAAAGACAACTAACAATGAGTAACAGAAAGGAGAAACAGATGTATGTGATGGGAGAGGGAATGAGAACAGGGGAAAAATCAAAGATAACAGCTATACAATCAAAATCAGGAGGACGAGGAAAGAAAGATATGAGATGAATTAAATATGCTTATTAGAACCTCTTCATACATTTTCTGGCAGAGACTGACATTATAAGAAAATGAATATAGCCGTACAAGTTTGTCATTTACTTAGAGAAACGCCTTGTCAAAAAGCTTTGCCATAGCTAATCTTTTCTTCTGAAAGCTCTCCGAATAATATATTGAGGATATATAGCAGATAACTGAATTACAGCTGAACACAAAAGTAGTATTCTTACAGCATCATGATACAAATAAAGCAATATTTCTAGAGAAAGCTAACATGATTTTGGGGGGAAAAAAGCAAAACAAAACAAAACCACAAAACTACCTAGTTGAAAACCTACACTATTCCCCTTGTCTAAATCATAGTAACAACATTAGGGTACGTGTCAGGACTCTGAGGGCACTAAGAGGTCTTAATTGCCATGACCCTTGTGACTGGATGGATTTGGAGACCTCATTTTAGCTTTGTCTCCAGCCCTATTTCTGGCCCTGTACCATTTTTCACCCGACTGGGCTCCCTGAATGGTGCTTGGATTTGGTTCCTTGCTGGGGCTGTTGGTGGATCCAATTTCCACCAGCCTTCTCTGCCCCTGAGGGAAGGTATCACATGGGTGAGGGCACTGCTCGTGCTGGGCTCACCCCCAGCTCCCCTGCCTCTGAGAGGGACAGCGAACAGAGAGTGTCACAATAACATACAGGTGTAAACATCACCAACACTATAATAAATGTCTCCAGATACCTCTAACCTTTTCCCTTTTCCCTTTAATATTTACTCGATTGTCCACGCAAAACTCTGAGTGATCTCTCAGCCTTTTTTTACCTTCTGGGCTGCCACTTATGTTTCAGGAGAGATTGTATGTGCCAAAGACTGTCCATGCTTTCCAGCAGCTGAGCAGTACAGCACATCCTTTCATTCACACAAAGGTAGCGGAATTAGTGGCGTAGATTTAAAAACAAACTTTGAGCCAGTAACTACAGCTTTTTTCCTTCTGGGAGAATGACATTTCATACCAATATCATGGAAACACGTGGCATTTTTCTAGAACTGTTTTTTTTTAGTATTATATTCTTTCCATTAAAAGATGAATAAGCAAACAGAGCACCACTCCGTCAAGGATGAGTTCCCATTTTGAATAGAATTATGATTATAAACTCCCTAAGACATCAGGAAGATGGATTTTAACTTATTTTTCCACCGGGTCGCAATGTCTGCAGCTACATAATCTCTTTAGAGACTTGCACTAAGTATGCTGGCCTCACACATGCAAAACAATGACCTGCTGCAAGACATGATTGTACTTGAATTTGCACAAGTTACTCCCTTGTTATCACACACAGCAGCCATTCAACATCAAAGGCACCTTCACTTAGGATTCAGCAAACATTTATCTTGAAGAAGAAACTGTACAAGTACGTTAATGAGACATAATAAATATGCTCAACAGCTAAAATGAGAATAAAACTCTCCAGAACTTCAGAACTTTGTTCATTATAATCAAAAGCACATAAGCACCACTTGACAAACTTTTATCTGAGTGTGCTGGGGAGGTGTCACAGTGTAATTTTTTTAAACCAAAAAATTACTCTAATTTAATCAGACAAAAAAGACCTACTTATCATTTGATTCACTATCTCTCATAAACAATTTTACTTTCTTACCTTTTCCCTTTGTTCACTTAATTACTAGATTGTTTTAAGAACGTATGAAGATCAAAAGCTGATTTTATGGCACTTTGAGGTGAGAAAATCAAAGACAATCATAAAAAAAGATGATTAAAAAGAATAGCTTTTTGACCTCCAAAAAGAAAAAAAATTTTAGAATATGTTTTTTTCTCTACTTAAAATAAAATTAATATTTGTGAATGGTGTGAACTACAAATTGTGTTGGATTCTTTAAAGCAATCACACCCACCTGATGTGGAGGTAACAGCAGAGGTAGGTACAGAACAGCTTCAACATGAAGTCACCATGAATTTAACCGTACTGTGTCACCTGTGTTTCTCAACATTTTTTCAGCTGCTAGAAGGCTTATATGTAATTTACTGATGGAGCATAACACTATCTAGATCAGAGCAAATCAAATAATTTTAAAGGGCAAAGTTTTAACCCCACTAAATCAATTGGAAATCCAATAATAGCTTCCATAGGATTTCCCTTCTAGCAATTTTATCTGTTTAAAATTTTAGTCTGCCTCCTAGGACGTGTAGAAAAAGCATCAAATGTAGGTGGAGTTATGCCTGTATATCCCTCATTTGCTTGTCACCCACTAGAGAAAGGCTAGAGTAAGCTAGAGAAAGGCATATGCTCTCTGTCTGAGATACTACAGGCTACTTCATCCCACAAGGCTGAACCAGATGGCAGTAACTAATACTTTGCTCAGTATTTGTCTACCTGTATTTTGAAAATCTTTATTGTGTCTGGTTTTTTTTCTGACAGTCATGTGAGGGCACTGATGAGTGGGTAAAGCTCGCTCTTAACATCATCTCCAGGTAAAACACTGCCCTGAGTAAATCAGGTGAAGAGTTTTCATTCAGATGCCAATCTGTGAACCAAGTCAATGTTTTTCATATGAAATATAAAAAAAAAGCAATTGATTTCCTACAAATACCACTAACACGTCACTGACAGACTTCAGCGTCAAGTAGCTTCTTCAACTGGTGCGTCCCAGCCCGGTAAATACTGCCTTTGGAATTCACTGCATCCAAAACTGATAACAGAGGGCCAAGTCCCAGTGAGGGACTGAGCCTAAAAGAAGCTGGATCTCTGATCAGAGGAACATTTGTAAACACTTACACTATTTTCCCACCTGGAGGACACTGAGCCAAACAGTACGAAAGTGCTGCATGACAGCTGGTTGCCCGAGGCCTCCCTCCATTATGAGGAGAAAAACAAAGCCAGTATTTTTAGACAGATATATCCTGCAGCTCATGTTGGTAAGAATCAAAGAGGAGAAGAAACGAATGAAAAAAAAAAACAAAAACAAAAAACAAAACCCACAAGCAGAAAATACTTCCCTTTCTCTTGGAGTGAGAAGTCCCATAAACTATGAATATCTGTACTGGAATGCGATAGGATTGAGAAGCAAATGGGCACTTACAGAGCTTAAGAATTGGGATGCAATGAAAAAGTGAATACAGTGCTCAGACTGGTAACAGAAATATCATCCTGCAAAATATGTGGATTACAGAAAGATCTTTCAAAGATAGCAGAAACTTTTCAAAATTATGATGTCAGTCTGACCTGAATGGGATGCGAGCAAAATAGAGGGATATAAACTCTCCTTTGTAAGTCTTAGCTATGAATGAGAATTTTATATGGGTTGAAAGGGAAATTTTGACTGTATCAACTACTAGAAAAACCTATTTACTGCTGAGATGATAGACTATACTTCTTCATGTCCTATTTTGCTTGCAATCCAGCTAAATCACCTTATTTCTTTATGTCAGAAATATACATTTACTTCTTCCATCAAAAAGAAATTAATCTAAATGAAGATGCTTACCTTCCACTAAAGTGAGATTTTCAGCCTGTAGAGAAACATTTTTGTGAAAAAAATGTTTGGTAATAGTTTTTATATGATAGCATTATTTACAATTAATAACAGTCTTGTAAGTAGATATTAAAAAAAAAAACAAAATAAAAAGCAAATTGTAGGTGCTTTATTTGTTATTTGCATGCATTTCAATTGATAAAACAATTTAAAGCAATTAAATAAAGCTATAATTTAGCTTTTGTGTCACACTGTGTTTGATCCTAATTTTTTACCACAAACCAACAAACAACATGGAAAAAGTAAAGGCATATTCAAATACTGGGGATATTTCAGACATTGTATTTCAAGAACAATGTTCTAAATTAACGGAATATTATTTTAATTTGAATTTGCATTTAAGAGAATTTTTGCTCAAATTGTATGATTCTATGCAATTTCCATCAATGATTCAAGATGAAAGCCAAAGGTTATACGTAATTTAGTAATTATATAAAGGGAAAAAGCATACTTAAATCATGTTAGCTTCATGTCAGAAAACAACAGTCATTCTGAAAGTAGTGAAAATATAATGTATTGTCCATCTGTAGGATAGATAAATCATCTGTCATAGGATATAGGAAAGCAAGAAGAATGGCTCACAAAGATTAAGCATTCTACCTCTTATAAGAATTCTATACATGAGCTAAACAGTGTTGTTGTAAAAATGTGTGTTTTAAAATACTGGCGAGGCTGCTTTAGTTAAAGGAGAATCAGAATAATATGTATTACAGGGGGAAGAAAACCCAAAACCCAGGCAAAACCACACAAAACACTCTCAATTTCTGATCTGCATGTGGTTTTCAATTTTAAACTCAAATAAGCTGTCTTGCCTTGCTTGCCACTCTTACACAGAAACCAGCAGAATTACACAATGAAAGTCATGTCAGGTACAGAACAAATAATCCAGCCCAAATCATGAAATGGAAAAATACAAGTAGCAGTTAAAGCAAAAAAATCAGAGGGTGGCTCAGTCAGCCTGTTGGATGGACATCATGGATATGAACTTAAAAGGTGTAAAAGGTAAGGGGTTAGTTTTGACCCTAAGTTTCAAGTATCTGAGAATTTGTAAGTTTTAACCACAGTCCATGACATCAGTAACATCAAAGGCTGCATTTATGCACATGAGAAAGAAGAAAGCTGCTACTTAAAAGCCTTTTTAATGCAAAAAAACAACTGAATTTCTGAATAATTACTTGCCTTTATCGTCATTTGGGACATAGTTTTGCAATGAAAGAATAAATATCAAATAAATGCAGATTTCAAAATAGTCTCTAATGAGGAAGTGCAGGTACTATAACAGCACTGTTACAGATACATGCTGCTGTAATGTCCTATCATCTAGCAGGTAGTCAGACTAAGAAAAGTTGTGGATGCCCCATTCCTGGAAACGCTCAAGGCCAGGTTGGACAGGGCTTTAAGCAACCTGGTCTAGTGGAAGGTGTCCCTGCCCATGGTAGCAGGAGTTGAACTAGATGACCTTTAAACATCCATTCCAACCCAAACCATTTTGTGGTTCTATGGCAAATAAAAACGCTATTGGTTTGTACAAAATATCCGTGTCTTATAATTTCTGTCCTATATTGGCCCACCCCACTCTTAAAGGCTTTCAATGACAAAGTACCTGGAATTTCTAAGATAATCTACAGAACTACATTACTAGTAATCACTGTAATTTATTATTTTTCATTGTGTCACCTGAATGTTCTTTGCTGCAATACTGACATTTCACTTCTTGTCTTTTCTACAGCAGACACAGATAAATGCGTTGTCCATTCCCTATCTTCAAGGTTGTTTTAACATCTATCCATGATCTTTCACAGAATGCAACTACAAACAGACATACTGGCCAATTTCCCTCCTCTGAACATTTCCAAATTTCCCTTTTTGAACTCCAATGTCTAAACTGGCCACAATACTCCAGTTCAGGTCACACTTATTAGAGCACAAGAATTAGATATCTTAGAGTACTACTTCCACCTATGCACGTCAGTAATATATTCTTTTTTGTAACTAGATTGCTGTTGACTTGCATGCAGTTTGCAAACCTTTCTAAGCCATTGATAAGTTCTGAAGAATTGCAGCCCAGTCAGCTTTTTCCTCATGCTGTTTCTGAGAAGATGATTATTTCTACCAGGTAAAAACTTGCATTCACCAGTACATTAATTGCCTCCAATTTCTGAGGGTTGTTTTGAAGTCTAAACCTGCTTGCAACACGCTTGTGACGCAGTTCCTAGTATGCAGATTTAATAGATGTAATCTCCAATTGCATAACTTAGCTCGTTAATAGAAACAGTGTTGACTTCCAGAGCTTGGCCAAAACTTTAGAGTTCACCTGTGGCTAATGCAGGTAACTACAGAGCACACATAGTTAATACCTCATTTCACTGGTAATGAAATGGGGTTTGACCAGTTCTGCACCTACAACTGTGTAACCAAGACAATGCTTCCTTGCCTTACCAAATAAAGTATCATGTGACAGACTTTTTATAACCTCTGAAATGCCCGTCTGTAGAAGTATCAGATATTTTTCCCAACGTTCGAAAGTAATTTTATCCTACCTTGGAAGAAAAGCATATTCTTTTCATGTGATTTGGTTCATGAAAAAACATCTGGGATTTTAATCTTTTTTTTTTATAGGTGCTTTACAAACAGCTTAGTTTTTGTTGACTGATGTTTCCAGGAACTTTCTGATGTAATTCACTGGCTCCTCTTTTCCTCCCTTTCTACGGAAATGATTTATGTTCATTGTCTTCTGTAAGCTTACAGCACGCTGGATGTTCTAATCAGAGGTGAAGTTTGGACATTTCATGCATGGTTGACTTAGTCATTAACAACATTAACAATGTGGACCTGCTTTCCATGTGAATGGGGAAGCAGTCAAGTTCAGGAATATTACTAATGAACAGTGTTAAGGTATTAAGTCAAAGTGTGGTGTGCCTGATAACTTGCATGTGGGTCACATATGCATGGCTATGGTATTTTTGTAACACGCATGCTTCCAGCATTCTGGAAACAACTTTGTGAAGGCACAAATTATTATGGTAGGTAAAAGCAGTGTAGAATTGGTATTGTACACCATTAACGTATTCAGAAAGCATAAAACCCAAAGAAATGGGTGATTGGTTTTAATTAACCCAAAAATGAAATGCATATGAGACATTCCGTACCTTCACAATGCATTTTAGCAAATATTGAAACATGTACAAAATACAACACATGAAAATAATAAACTGTAGTTGACAATATGTTTATATCTCTGCACAAAGAAAAAACTAGGAGAGCAATTCAGTGTCCATTTCACTCATCTTTCCTGCCTAAATAAATTGCTTAGAGACAAGGAGAACTACTGGGGAATAAAGCAGAACAGTCATCAGAACAGGCTCCCCCACATAACAGCAACAGCATCTTTAATGAAAATCATATAAAGACGACCTGTACAACTGATTCTGTTCTATAGGAGGGGAACTGATGGCCCAGGCACTGAAGCAATTTGTAGAAGGGCACCTGTAACACCAGTAAGCAAATGACTGTCTTCCAAACCCAAACTCCTCGTAACTGGGATATTCTATTCTCTGCCTGCCTTCTGACCTTCTGTACTTCTGACCATGGCTGCACAAATACAAAAAACTAAGAAAACACAGCTATTTAGATATGATAAGTCTAAATACTTGTGATTTTCAAAACGTATGTGAAGCACAAAAAACCTCAAGCTACACGATTCATGGTGGGTTTAGCTTTGTTAATTGCACATGGGTCAATTGACTGTCAAAGCAGTCTAGGCTAATTTACTGATGTCACAATTTAACTGCCATGGCACACTCAATCCAATAAATCCCAATGATCAAATGATGTGGTTTTCCAGAAATTATTTGTTTAAATTTTGAGCAGCATGGATAAAAATAATGGTCTGTTCAAATATTCATATTCCCAAAGGTACTTCTGCTACTATAGAACTGCACTGAAATAACATTACATTAGTTTTAATTGAATTTTGCATTTCAAAGCATTTTTTCCACACATAGTATGTTTTTATGCAACTTCTGTCAATACTTGAAGATTAAAGGAAAGCCAAAGGTTATATGTTAATTATTAATTATCTGTTGAAAATTAGTGTAATGAGCTTAGTTTATATCAGGTCACATTAACTCTCAACTATTGTTTGTAAACTGCCGGCGCAATAAAAAAATATAGCTCCAGGAAGGATAAACATGACATCATTATATCCTTGAGAGTGAATAACTGCTCTACCTTTTTGTAGGCTGTCAGACAGCCATGTTTTCTTTTAAAGTTGTTCTTGGTTGTTTTTATTTTTGTTGGCTTTATTTTCCAACCTAAGGTTCCACTGCTACTTCGTGTTGGCAGGATCCCCAAGAAATAAGCAAACCTATGCAAATTTTGTCACCTTCAACCTACTGTTATTTCCTTCTATCCAGGGAACTAGAGGAAGCCTGGAAGGTGCCCAGAGGAACTGCACAACGAATGTTTGCTCAGAGGGATGACCCCAAGGAATGTGTGGATGTACAAATATCTACAGAAAGTGAAGAATTTCCCCCCAGAGCTCGTTGACAGCAATAATACTGATATTCATGGCACTGAACACATTCTGCTGAGAGAGCAAACCAACTAATAGTGCAGGCACTGAAAAAACAAGTTGGTGAAGTTCTGTAATTTCCAGTTGCATTGATTACATTTGCTTTGGATTGATTATTAAAGCTCTGACTTCAGCAGGCAGCCATCCACATATAAGAAATATCAGTATCTTCAGGTTTGGGGTTTTTTTTTAAAGAAAGAATAATTGTGTATATTATCAATTTTAAGAGATAAAAAGGACATTGTGCTTATTTTAGAAGGCACATACTGTCTGTACTGGGCAGAGCGAAATGCAAACGCTTTGAAATAGATTCAGGCGTGCTATTAATCCCTTCTTACTGTGACTCAATTGCACATTTACAGAAATGTACCTAAAAATCAACTCTGGAAAAAAAAAATAAATTCATATAATTGCAACGAAATGCTGGATGTTTGTTGAAGCAGTAGCAAATGTTCCATACATTATAAGCAATCAAAATTACTGTTTGCATGATTTAATATATTTTTTAGAATACGTGATTAGCATTCAAATGTAAATAAACAGAACTTTAAGTAGAAAGGAGGAGCAGAATAATAGAGAAGAACTGTGTATGTCTTTCAGGCTTGGACTTCGAGTTACTTCCCTGCTCTTTGGAGGAAGGACAATTCATATTTAATTTCCTTTATGCTTCCCCTGTTTCAGGTGACACATCTACTGATGTTGTCTACTCACTGCAACTAAAATTACTGCAAACTCTGAGAAAATCTCCAGAGGAGTGTGTGCATTTTTCTCTCAAAGAAAATTTCTCTCTCTTATTGTAAATCATCAAACCTTTCCACACTCTCTTCATGGCAGAATTCTTGTAACATTTTTGTTGTTTGCATCTAAATCCACTCCTTTCTTCCAGGGCTTTGAGGATAGGGTGTTGTGTTTGTGTTTTAAGAGGACAAAATCTGACACTACACTACAAACACAGAGGAAATACAAACATAAAGAAGGGTATTACCACTTCAGGCCAATATTCAACACCCGCTCTTTTGTTTTTGTTAAGAGACAAAAATGAATTATCTATTTTGGTGCAATCCTCTTTATTTACAAAGAACACATCCACCATTCTCATTTCTTTAACACTGTTAAAGCAAATCCAAATGACTTTTTTTTTTTTTCCTCAGGAATTCAAAAGAAGTTATCTGGCTCCTTCCCAGGGCCCCACTAAGGCTTGCCTTCCTCATTGTCTGCAGCTTTTCGCTGACAGTTAGTTAGCTAAAAATGCTCCCAATGCTTTTATTTTCACTACTAGTCTCATGGAAAACTCTCTGACCATGTAGCTCAAAGCATCCTCAGGCTCTGCCAAGTGGCCAGTTGCCTCGGGCAGTCTTTTTCATCTGAGTCAGTTCCCTCTTTCTCCTAAATAACTTTATTTTTACCTTCCTTTTAGATTTAAAACTTAACGCAGTACACTTGCCAGAGTTAAGCAGATAGTAGGAAATAATACAGTCCATTATAATGTTAGTATTATCTCCAGAAGTATTTCATATTAATATTTAGAAAGCTCAGCTTTGATAATAAATTCTACTCAACAGAATACCACTATTAATTTTAAGGTACTGTTATCAGCAGTAACATCTACACCCAAGCTTCCTTCTATGCAGATCCTAGGAATTACATACAATGAAACTAATTTGTTTTGATTATTGCCTTTTGGGAATCTTCAGGCTAACTACACTATGCAAATATAAGAAGGAATTTTGGTTATTATGTTAAGAAAAGTGAACAATTTTTTTCTTCTGGTCATAAGTAGATATGATTAAAGCACCTACTTAGTTTCTTTTCCCTAATTTATTTTTTTTAATAGAGAGAAGTAGATCACCATTTTAATTTTAAAATCTGTTGTCATCTGTTTTCTTCTTTACCTTCTGAATTTTCATGAAATGAAGAAAGAGATCTGTTAGCAAACTTTCATACCTTAGCTAACACATAGCTTGTGTTAGCCAAAGCTGGGTGTTTTATATGCACACACACTGGTTTCCACTTCCTTTGCATGTACTTGTTTCAATAAATATGTTCACACCTACTTAATTTAAGAAAAAAAAGGATTAGAAGTGCTAGAGGTAGGAACAACTTTTCATAGTTCAGATGTACATCCTTGGATGCCTGATTTGGCTTAATTTTTTTCTCTTCGAAAACTGATCACCAGGAAAGCTAAAGTGAAAAGTCAGCTCTCTACTTCCAACTGACTAATTTTCAGCATTATAAAAAAAAAAAAAAAAAAAAAAAAAAAAAAAAAAAAAAAAAAGCTGCTGATTATCCTCATAGAGAATATTGCAGTACAATTATGTATATATTAGAAAGTTATATATCTATATGAGTTTTAAAGAAGACCACCTTCAAGAGACAAGATTAAGTATAGCATAATATAATGTTCTTCAATTCTCCCTTGGACAGGATGATTTTAGGGTGACTATTAAACTTGTGGAAGGGAAGGTCTGCAAAGGAAACCAGATCACAAATCCATCCCATGCTTCAAGATTTCCACTGTCTACCTGTAGGGTTTTCAAAGGATTGGTTTCACTTGTTGTGCAATTTGGCTTCTACTTTTTCTCCACCTCCCCTGTGATTTTCTTAGAATAGGTTATTTCCTTCAGTCTACATACTGCTTTAACACTATTCCAACAGATCTCTGCCCCCACAGGCCACACAATCCCCCAAAAGATGCAGGGCTTTAGAACTGGTTAAACTTGGTTTAACTACTGAGTCAGGTCATGGTGAATTCCCACTCAAGCTACCAGTTCACAAACATAGTTGAAACAAGACAGTTAGGATTACTTCCTGGGATAAATGCCTCTCACAGGAGATACACAGGCATAAATAATGGTGATGGGCTCTTCAGTCTCATGCCCCTACTCTTATGATAATTGTTCATGCAAACCTCTACACACCCACCATATGATGTTTTAAGATATTTGCTTTAGATCAGCTTTGTTGGACTCACCTCCCAAAATAAAATTTTCCAAAATAATAATGAGGTGACAGCTGTCAGCATTTAATACTTCTCTTTACAGTGAACGAGGATGATGTGAGCAGTACTAATATAAGAATTAATCAGATCCTTTTTTTTTAATGAGGTGACAGTATTATAAGTACAACCTTGATTTTACAAAATTAAAGCAAGATTAACTCTCAGTATAGGAGTTTGACTCACTGGGTTATTTATATCGTTAACACAAGTATCAAAGTGAACACTGTGAAAACTGGGCGGGATAAGTTGTCATTTGGAAGTGTGTTTTGTGTTGACTGCAGAGGGAGTCCTGAGACAAGATGTAGTGTCAACTAAACTAGGCATATTGCTTGAAAGGTTCATTCAGAGAGGAACCAAAATTTTCGGTTGGAGAGAACGCAGAAAACGTCAGCCTAAAATAAATGCCCTGGTTATCCTCAGTAAAACTAGATCTACAGTTGAAATAAGCAGTCATAGCTCTGTTGATTTCAGTAGAGCTTGAGCAATATAACAAGTTGAGATTTTGGTCCTAAGAATAGCTCATTTGACTTCAGTAGGATTACTCACACAGCCTATGAGTAAGTACATACAGATGTTTAAGATATTTGCTAAGCAACAGACAAGAAGATACCAAAAAAGAAAAATTATCTGTGAGGTTAACAACTTTAAACATGGAGTGTATAATCCTACACACCTACACACATGAATAATATTACACGTTGGGGTACTTTAATTATGCATATCCATATTTCTTGGTTTCCTTACATCTGCTATTGTTGGTTCCTTCCTCACATTAAAACATACAGATGACACAAAGTATTCCTTTTGATCCTTTGGTCGTTGTTCAAGAATACACTATATTCAGTGTGCATTAGTATTGCCAAAGTAAACGTGTTGCATTCCCTAAACAATATTGTATACACCAAAAAGCCATTATTGTCTTTTCTAAAAGGAATACTTTAAAATATTGTCATTCAAATAGAAAGCAAAAAGGCTCTAGCTGAAATTCACATATTGTCTACATGCATTAGTACTATCAACATAACTGAACTTTCTTGTTCTATTAGGGTTACCATAGAAATGAGCTTAAAGCTATCACATGACCTGTTACTGCTATTAAGAAGTCGTCTACTTCAGTTTCATTTGTGTATTTTTAAGAAACTTTGAATATTTAAGAGAATAAAACTGCCTTGATATTAAAATTAAGGCTAGAAAAGTGGTTTTTGTTTTGTTTTAACAAACATAAGCTTAATTAATAAAATGAAGCAATAAGTTGTGTGGCACCCACACACTGTATAAAGCAAGCATTTTCTATATTCCATGGTTTTATGTTTGCATATGCTGTTCTTTCAGACAGCCAAATGGTGCACAGCTGACTGTACAATGAAATGCTATATATAAATATGAAAATTCCAATAAAGGAATGATATTAACCTTCAAAGTTAGGAAGGCACTTTACACACACAATACCATGCTTTCAAACATTTGTACCTAAATGTGCAATCATGCATTACCTCCTCATTGCTTAAGAGACTTATACTGAATTATATGAGAAAATAAGAATTTAAGTAATCTTTTTGATATGTAATCTTTTTGTAGTGTGTAATTATAACGATGTTTAAAAAAAGCTATTTTCAATGAGAAAAAAAAAAGTAAAATTGTGTTTTAACTAATTGACTGATCCAATATACACAGATATATATTTCAGATAAGAAAAATATTTTTTACAATGTGGGTGATGAATCAGAGGAACAGGTTGTCCAGAGAGGTGGTGGGTGCCCCATCCCTGGGAACATTCATGATCAGGTTGGATGGGGCTCTGAGCAACCTGGTGTAGTTGAAGTTGCTCATTGCAGGAGTATTGTCCTACATGACCTTTAAAGGTCCTTTCAACTGTAACAATTCCATGGTTCTATGATTCTATGTGAGGACACCCAACACACTGGCACATGTATGTATTTTGAAAACATCTGTTTGAATGAATAGCACAAAGGGTATCTGAGCAGCAACTGTTTGAAGGACAAATACTTTGCAAAAATACCTGAACTGGAGGCTGCGTGGTTTGTAATACATGAGTTTGTTAGTGGCCTCAGCGTAATCCAGCAAAAAGAAAAGCTCATCACACTGTTAAAAAAGAAATCATTTGGATGCAAATTTTATCTGCAGTGCAGTATCTTTCAATCAGAAGAAGTTCATGAGACAAAACCTTTGAGCCACTACAAATCTGGCAGCAACCTATCAAGCTTTTCAGGAAAATGATCTACGAACAGATTCTTCTGTACCCATCCTCAACAGAAGATTGAATGAATACTTTAGATATGAAACATGCAGGGAAAAAAATAATATTTTCTTCAATTTTCTGATTTGGCAAATCTGTGTGATATATCTTTTCTTGCATAAAGGAGGAAACCAGAGTCAGATTAAAGCTTCCTGGATGGGCTCTTGGGTGAATTCAGGGTATAAAATGCAAGAGGCTTAACAAATCATTTGGGAGAAAATGACAGCTCTCGGTTTTTCATCCAGTGAACTAACAAGTCAAATTTTACTGAGAAACGTACTAGTAGAAAGATTTGCGAGTCTTTGGAGGAAAAAGAAGGATGGGAGATTAAAACCTAGAGTACATATCTGATCTTTTAACATAGTGTAGGACCCTTCTACAAAATGCTTTGCTATTCTTAAACTTTGCAATACTTAGGAACTCCTTTAACTTCTCTGACAAACAGATATATCTTGTCCTTTTTCTACTCCTTCACGAATTTCCATGCTTACCTGTAAATTTTATCCATCTCTGTTAGGAATGTTCCAAGTTCTTTCTGGTTTGTTTTTGGTTTGTTTCTTTGTTTTTCTCAAGAAAGATAGTGCCATAAGAATTATGCTTTGGAAACCATCTCATCATATTCTGTATTATTCCTTTAGAGGATCGAGCTCTCTCAGATGAGCAATATTCCACTATCTTACTTCAGCCTTTCTTAAAAACCTTTTTTAAAATGACACAGATCCATGGGAGGGATGAGTGGGGGAAGGTGTCAAGGGATGCCAGGCAGGGGGCTGTTCATGTTCTCCTGCTCAAAGTTTCATTGATCTTTTTGGAGCTGTAAAATAAAAGAATGATACTTTCCATTTTCCCTCAATGCAAGAGGTGAATAACTTTGATGGTATAAGGTAAGAGAGAGTCTATCTGCTGTCTCTTGCCCTTTCAGAAGGCAGGTAAGAAGAAGTGAAGCTCATCCAGGAGTTAAAGTATAAATATAGATGTTCAAAAAGCCTTAGATAAAGTATATCTTAAGAGACAGCATTGTAGGCAAGAAAAAAATTAGAACCAAAATTTTGTTACAAGTTTAAAAAAAAATTACCAAAACTCAAGGACTTGACTTAGGGGAAAATCATTTCAACTAAATAAATTGAAAGACCAATATCTGTGGGGAAAGGGGAGTTACATTCAGTATTGACAAATATCAGTTAAAGTATTTTGCAAGACTCTATCTATATGTTATTTTCAGATATATATACATGTATATACATGTAACAGTTTCTTACATATACATATAATAGAGTCTAAATTAGAATTGCTCAGTAAGATTTGGGCAGTTTGTTGAATGAACAATGAATTAGGAAAGAAACTGAAGAGAAAATTTCTAAATTACTGGGAAAATTGAGAAATTCTCACAGCACAATGCAAAAAACTTGCTCTTGCTTTGAATTGGGTTGGGGATGTGCCACTTTCAATTTGGAATCAGTAATGTAGCCAAGCACCAATCACATGGCAAAACAGCACAAGGTTCTGAATTTTCAGCTGCATATATGATTCTACAAATCTTCAAAAAATTATTGGCTTACCTCAACAACCTGATAAAATTCATTACTAAAAGATCACAAGAACTGGATAGTAATATTCCTCCTCCTTTAGGGGAAAACAGACTGGGAGGAACAATAAATTAATGCATAGCTATTAACACCATGATTTTCTGTATTGGTTTGTCTTCTTGTTATATTTCACTTCTTACTGTAGTTTGTGTCCTTATTGAGGGTGACATCTAAAGAGTCAAACATTCTTGTGTTTTATGAATGAAAGAGATTAAAAGTTCATCTGCCAGGTCATGGACTTTAAAAGTAGATACTTCAGAAATATTTTCAACAATAAGTTGCCTCTACTTTTATGTTATTCGTACAATTTATCTGTATCACTGAATTGAAAACCTTATAAATATGGTTACACATAAAAATAAGTTTTCTGAGCTACAATTAAAGGAAACTATTCTATGAAATGTTATCAAAAACTTGTATTTGACATGTACTGCAGCTGATATGCAACACCAGAATGAAGATAAAGGAGAATTTCTAAAACATTTACAATTAATTCATAATGCTACCACACTCTAGTTATGAGAGAAAACAAAGTTTCTCTAGTTATACTCAAGGAAATGCAAAGATCAGAACCAAGCATGAACTTCTGAGACTTTTAATCCCCTGGCCAAGTATGTCTTTCTGTTTTGCTCTTCCTAAGAAGTTGATTTATGGTAATGTTGCATTTATCAACCAGCTTATACGAACTTTCATATAGTCTTAGAAATGCTTTTCGGTGACATTAAGAGAATAAATCTTGGAAAACTTAAAGAAATTTTTATATGAGAACGTGTTCTGTATCAAGACAATGCCTAGAGACAGCATTAAAAATACATTTCAAAAATATAGGAGGGCAACCACAGAAAACAGACTAGACCCCCTAGATCTGTAAATGTGTATATTTGTGTTTGTTCTTAAATGCATCAATAAAACCACCTCATTAACATGAGAGATTAAATCAGTGAATGACTACATTCCATCACAACACAATTTTGCATAGAACTATTAAGTATTGAGACAAATTTGAATGAAATATTAATAAATTGAACAGAATACTGTAGTTTAAAGTAACTTTTATCTGTATTTTGTAAAGTAATAACAAATAGATGAGCATTCGCCCTCAGAGATTGAAAATGCTTAACAATATTCATATGAATTTAAAAAATACCTAAAGGAAATAAGTGCTGATAATAAACATTTTTCTTTGTAGCACCAGTTTAAGCTAACTCATGGTGTTAGTACACTATAATTTCAGCGAAGGAAAATTTTAAGTGCTAGTTACCTGGGACTTTTAAAGCATATATAAATTCACTGTAGATATAGAGTAAAAAAAAAAAATTTCAAACATTCATAGTGCCTGTTTACTAAGATGAAATAATTGACAAAAGATTGCCCTTTAAAAAAACAGATAAATAAAATCAAGATTACAGTTCATTAAGCAAGTGCTCTTCCAAAAATGATCAAGATTAGAAGCTTCAAGGGCGCGAAAAATTACTGTCTAAAAATTATAGATCTCATTTATGAGAACAAAATGAAATACAACTACTATCACTATAAAATCATGTTATATACATGTAGCAGCATAGATAACCAAAGTTTGATCTCATCTAAGTGTAATGATTTGTTAAAAAGGTAAAAACAAATATTTTGGGCCAAAAACACATCTGTAAGAATTTAGACAACAGAACAAGGTAATTTAATGCATGAGTGTTTATTGAAGGGCTTCAATTATATCAAAGTTTTAGTGATATTCATAGAGATAGAATTTTTCTCAGAATTTAAAAAAATACTACAAGAAAAAAGAGATAATAAAAAAGAAGTAAGTATAAGTTCTTTGCAAGAGGGTTTTCTCCTACTCTGTGTTCCAATAACTGTTGATAAAACCACAGCATGTCACAACATTCAATACATTCCTAGAAGCCTGAAATGCTACACTATGATCCTCTGTTCATTCAGCTTACCAGTGTTTCTGCACTACTATTTTGAGACTAATGAGAGTGTTGTGATGCATTAAAAGGCAAAAACAATCAGTCAAAAGAGGTGTGTCAGCATTGGAGCAGCCTCACCTTGCACTCTGTACGCAGCCCAACAATTTAAGAGCGATGTGAAGGTACTCGACTGTGGCCAGAGGAGGGCAACAAAGCTGGAGACAAGGCTGGAAAGAATGTCCTATGAGGAGCTGCTAAGAAACCTGAAGTTGTCTAGTTTGGAAAGAAGAAGCCCGAGGAGCAATCTCATTGCTCTCTACAGCTTTCCAATGAAGGGACAGGGAGAGAGAGGTGCTGATCTCTTCTCCCTGGGATCCAGGGATAGGATGCATGAGAATGCTTCAAAGCTGCATTTGATTGGACATTAAGAAACATCAATTTACAGAGCAAGTGGTCAAAAACTGGAAATGGCTTCTTAGAGAGGTGGTCAGTGTCCCAAGCCTGGCAGTGTTAAAGACATTGTTTTTTGGACAATGCCCATGCTTTAACCTTTGGTCAGCTCTGAAGTGGTCAGGCTGGATTATCCTTGTAGTTGGATTATCCCTTTCAAGTGAAATATTCTATTCCATTCTAAATACGCCACCATAAAGAAAATTTACCTTTCTGCAGCCTAGCGCTGCAATTTATCTAATTTTTGACAGGTGAAAGAAACAAAGTTTTCTTCTTCAGTATAAAAAGTCAAGGGTATAAAAAGGATATTTAAATTGCATTTACAGGAGAAAGTGGAGGTGTGATTTTTCATCAAAGTTCTCAGTTTATTCTGAAAGATTAAGCTACTACAATAAAGTTATTGATACCTCTCTCCGACGAGAAGCCCAACAGGTTTGTTTGATTTTCCAAACGACAGCAGCTACCAGCAGTAAGGATAAGAAACAACTGCAATTACAAAAGAAAAAAAAAATAATTGTAACATAATGGTGTGAAAAAACTTATGTTTTATGGTATCAAAGGTAACAAAAAGACATTTAAGCATGGCAAAAAAACCCAAACCAAACAAAACACAACAACAGAGGAACACTAAACTCTACCAGGATGACAAAAATTCAAACATCCACATTCAAAGTCAAAGGCAAATGCACAACTCTAGTGCCGTAGTCATCTCCTGGAAATGTTACTAGAGTCTCCGTCAGCATGGGATAAGCTTCATTACAACTGACCACATACCCACAACAGTCTCAATAAACATGCAGTGCAAGTTCTACATTTAGTAGATGGGAAAAGAGGACGAAGTATACCAAAAAATTATACCGATTCATATTTCTCTCACTTTGTAAACTCTGAATAATTTCCTGGGATGCAGGAACGATAACTACGCAGAGAATATAATTAGTTCGAGGATCTGGGTTTGCACATGACAATAGGCCTGTTTTATCATATTGAGTATTTCTATGGCTAATGGCCCAGGGAAAACATCTCCAAGGACATCACCACATTACAGTCCCAAAGACACAACAGAAGGATTTAAAAAAAGGAAAAAAAATTATTAAACACCTGCAATTCACAATCAGAGCATATGCATTCCCTATGGCTTCAATATTTTTGAATTGCAAACATTTAACCCATAAAGTATTTTGGTAGAAAGATTATTGAACTCAACCTTTTTTTAATGAATTTCTGGATACTGGCAAAAGGCTTCTAAAGCTGACACTGAATGTAAGTACTCAGAAGATCTTTTAACTTTTTAGACAGCTTTTTTCATAAAATTATCTGTATTTAATAGTTGCGTGAAGAACTTTCAGTCATGTTGGCACCTTTGCTGTACACGGTGGTTTCAATTAATACAACCTTTTAACTATTGAATTATGCTAGGTATCCACAACTTTTTTCTTTTCCACAAAAAGCTTCAAAATTTACTCTTTAATGTGGGAAATACCAAGATTTCCTGAAGTAGCACAGTTCAGAGGAGTACTGTGCATAAGTGCAAAACAACAGCAATTTCTCCCTCTTTCCAGTCCCCTTTGAAATCAAGTACAAGTTGACTGTGAATTTATATTTGGTGTTCAGAAGAAAAAAACTCCACTGTCCACTAGAATAAATCCAGTTATGTAGCAACATCTTTTAAGCTTTTTAAATCAAGTACTACTTACAAATACTATTTCCCAGGATGTTTTAAAAGCCGTAGAAAGTTGTACTGTATACTGCACTGTCTGGGTGGTAACTACAACAGATGCTTAGGGACAACATCAGCTTACTGACATGTTGCTATAAATTAGGATTCTGTGCATGAAGTAAGGCTAAGCCACTTCACCTTACTCTTCTCCTCCTTTACAGTCCTTCCAAACCCCACTAACTAGGGAAACAACAGCAACTCTGAAATCATGAACTCAGTGCTTCTGCAATTTGGAAAAGGTTAATACATGCAAGACAGCTGGACACAAGAAACAAGGAGTCCCTTGCACTGTGTGACTGCTTTATTATGACTAGGAACTGGATCTCTACCTTTAGCAAATTCTGCCCTACACATTTATTAATTTCTTGCAGTTCTCCTAAGTTAGTAGAATAAAATATACTCATGGCTGCGGTTGAAAGAGTTCAGACAAATTGATTCCGGGCTTTGTACATCAGTGGAGCCGGGTCACCTGAATTTTCTTGTTATCAGTCAAAACATCAATCAGTTTATATGCAAAGTCAAAATCAGAAATGAGTATCTCAAAGGCACACCCACAAAATACTATAAATCACTGGAAATTACAGCATTGAAAATGTGACTTTTGTATAATCTCTTCCCTGAAAGTAAATATTTTACTTTCTTCTAAGGTTTTTTTTTTCTTTGTGTGTTTGTTTGTTTGTTTTGAATATAAATATTCAAAAGGAAAAAAAAAAATCAAAATTCATGTTAATTAAGAGAAAAAAGACATGGAAAATAGATTTTATCAAACTAACCTGGTTCCAGGCTGTGGTGAGATAATAGCTTTGGTTTATTTAGGGCAATAAAAATTAAAGCTGAATGCAAAGGATCTCACAATATCGAGTGACTTGGCAATAAAATAAGAGAATGAAATTCAGTGCCAATGAACTGAAGGCAATGTGCACAAGAAAAAAAAAAAAATCAACAGCTAGCTACAAATACACAATGATAGGTTCTAAATTAGCAATTACCACTCAAGAAAATGGTCTTGAAGTCATTGCAGATAGTTCTTTGAATGTATCAACTGAATGTTTAGTGGCAGTCAAAACAGAAAATAGGATGTTAAAAGAGATTAGAAAAGGAATAAAGAACAAACCAGAAAACATTGTGATGCCAGTGCATAAATCTATAGCATGTCTGTATCTTGAAGCAACCACTGCCTCATCTCAAAAAAAAACTAAGCAGAACTTAAAAGGTATAAAGGAATACAGTCAACATGGACGGGTAATGAAAAGGTAGTAGAAATAAGTTCTTTTCAGCTTTGAAACAACAGGGAGTTGAAGTGAACCATGATAAAGATACCAACATCACAAAATATGTAATGGCAGGAGTGGTATAGACTGATACTCTCCAATCCCCCAGTATACTTCTTAGCTCCTTCTTGTGACAGGTTAAAAAATAAATAAAGTGCAGTGCAAAATAAATGCATTAAAAATTGGTTAAAATAGGAATTTTCAAAAGGTGACCAACACCAGAAAATGAAATTTCCAGATGCGTTTGCAAGGTTCCCAGTATATCAGATGCCCTCAGTTTGATAGGAGAAATATATTACAGCTGAGAGGTTCTATGCATGACCCAAAGACTGAAAAGAAAATGGTTAATAATGGTTAATAGCACAGAGGATAAAGAGATTGTACAATTTTTTACTTATTTTTTTATACACAATCACTGCTAAGTTATACTTAGGAGGACAAGGAATCCAGGCCTCATTTACATTGCAAATGATTTACTCTCCTCTTGGAATGAACCAATTCCCAAAACAATTTAGAGACCAGTGTGAATGACCAACTCAGTATGAATTACTACTGGGATCTCAAACAAAAATGATTAAAACAACCTTTCTCAGGTGCACAGTAGTAAGCAGCACTTGGGAGATGAGTTTATCACTCTACAAGGTATTGTCAAAACAGATACTGTCAGATTTGTTCTTAAAGTTCTGGTGTTTGCATTTTTTAAAGGAGATTGGAAAACGTGGTGAGAATTGAGAGAAGAATCACAATAAATATTCAAATGTTGGAGAAAATCTTTTACTGACAGTGACATCAACCTAATCATTTCACTTTTCAAAAAGATCAAGTGGCAAATTGCCTACAGTGTGTGAGTTTCCATGGAGAGAAAATACCAAGGCTCTCCTTTATGCAGCACATAAATGTTTCTGTATCATAACATAATGCAAACATATACAGAAAAAAAAAGATTTTACTATGCTGCAATGACTAGATAATTTAAGATACAGAAAATGGATGGATGGTAAATAGAGAGTACGAAATTTAAATGGTCATAGATTTTGTCCACCATTTCTGATACTCTACTAGACACACTGAATGATATCCAAACAGAGATGTATAGATAAACGCCTTTGCAATGCAGATGGTTTATGAAGTGCTGACCCAGAGTAGAGAGTGAATGACTTTCTGCATTTATCAATGTAAATCTTCCCGATAAGAGAGTTGTCATGCTAAGAAACTCTTAAAATCACAGCAGCCCAAGCATTATCAGGATTTTGTAGTCTCTAGAACAAAGAAATGAACCCCCCAAGAAGATAATGACATAGCCTTGCACAGTTCCCCCTTCAAACCATGCGGAAGAAAATAGAAGGAAACACTAAAAAAGCGTGTTTGAAAATGAGAAACTCATCACCAGTGGCCTGTATTACAGGCTGAATGAAAGTTATCATCTTAGTATTATTTTGGAGACAATAAGCAATTACAGAACAGATGAACTGAAGAGGAAAATGCCTTGAATGTGTTTTATGCCCGATACAGCAGAGGAAAGTGGCCAAGCAGGGGCTGCAAGAGAACAACAGGGCCTAGCAGGGAGGTCTAGACTAGGCAGATGCTCTTCCCAGAATGGATCTAGGTAGTACAAAAAGAGAAATGCTGATTTAATAGAACACAGAAGAGAAAACTGCAAGGAATAATAATTGTCTGTATAACTCTTTTTGCAAGGTGGAGAGTAAGTTTTTAACTTACAGAGGTCACATTTAGGCATATTTAATGCTGTTCACAGAACTGGCTGAGGAAAGGACACTGTTTTCCATAACTGAGAAATAAGTTTCTGTGTGTGTGTTTAGGAGGTAAACTGAAAACTGTGAAGGAAATTACAGGATGTGTTGCTGCTTGGTATGTGCAAATCGCAATAAAATCTGTAGGTCTTTACAGAAACTCAGATTACAAGAATAAATAGAGGGGAAAGGCTGTGAAATGTAATGGTCAGCATGTTTAGACTAGATGAATTAATGACACATTTGTGCCTTAAGCTCTATGGAGGCATTATAAATACACTATAGAATTCCATATTTTCATTATATATTAATGCCTATAAGTTACTTATTGTATGAAAATAGCAATTGTGTTAAAGTGAAATAATTCATGTATTTTTGCAGTGATGCAAAAGGAGCTATTTTCTGAATGAAATATAAATATTTTAGGGACCAACATTGTAAATGGGAGGTAAACAGAACAAAAAAATATCTGCCATGCTTTGTTATTTCTTTTCTCATTCCCTTATTATTTAACACACAAAAAGAAATTAAAATCTAAGGAAAAAAGTATGTAAACATTCATGCATGAATGATTGCTATTCCTATGATTTTACTTAAGCCACTCATTTGCATAATAGTTCAATATAAATTTCCACATTGAATGAAGGCAAACACTTTTCCGAACTTTACCTTCAATCTAGTATACTTTAAAATAAAAAAGCATGAAAGATTCTACTTTAACCACCTATCACATCTACTCATCTTATGTCAGAGGACAAGGCACAGCATCAGCACACAGCTGAGTGTGAGGCAGCATCCCTAAGCCACCCCTGGTTAAGCCCATCCTGGGAGCAGCATATCTGGGCCAGCACAGTTTGTCAAGACTATTCTACCAGCTGTTCAACTGTCACCATGCTCAAACATGTGTGACAGACATGTCCTTTTGTAGGGCAGTGCCTGCATTGCTGGTTTAGTGTGAAACTGGGGTGGACTTTTAAAAAAAACCCTGATTGCCCCCGTGGAACAATCTTGGAGCTCATGATTCAAAAGCTCAACTGGAAGATGTGCAGTGTGCACTCCAGACCCAAATGGGCTTTCAGTCCATGAATCTAAACTAGAGGTAGTTCAATGCAAAAAAAAACCCCAAAACCAAAATAAAAGACATGATGCATTGTGTGGGTGTCAGGTCACCAGCACCATTTTACTCAACAGGTGATCTTCTATTTGTCCACACTGTTCACTAACAGAAACATAAGCACCCAAAATTATTTTCACAGAAGTTATTTAGGCACATAACAGGCTCATTTACTGCTCACATGTGTATATTTAGACATATTTTAAAAGCTCCAAGTCTTTTTATGAAGACAGGAGTCTGGCCATCAAGGCAACTATTGCTTAATTACTTGAATCTTGCTGTGCTGAGACAATAGTTAAATATCCCTCTAGATCCACAAACCTCTTGCCCACTGACATCACTTTCTTTTACAAGAGCACAAAAATGTCCCATTCCTTAACCAGCAATCTAAACAGTGGCCCTACAATGTATTAATGTTTCTCCTTCAAAATATGATATTTTTAAACATGAGCAACAATTAATTGTATTCAGCAAAACAAATTGATGACAAAAACTTTTTAATGTAGACACATGCAAAGAAAAGTCTCATACCTACGTTAATGTTTTTAAATTAGTACTGCAAAAGTTTTCTAACAGATCACATTAACTGTTTTTCTAAGAACTGCTTTCCTAACACATTATTTACTATCTTTTTATTGGCAAATAGAGCACATTTTAATTGATATGTTATAAAGTAAGCACAAGTCTAAAATAAAAATAATTGAACAATTATTTTTCTAACACCATCACTTCAAATAGCAATTATTGTCACAGCAATTGATTTCTCTCATTGTATTTGACAAGAACATTGTGTTTATGATTATGATGTGCTGGGTTCAGCCATCCTTGTGTTAACTACTCTACAAATGGCAAGCAGCTCCAAAGATTTCAACAGGATTATCTGAAGCAAAAAGCACTGTAAACATAATCCTAGGAGTCTGATACGTATGACAGCAGTATAAATTTTTAAATTTTTTTTAATGATTAAATTGCTCTGAATCATAAAGTTTTATAAACATCATTATAAGTAAGACTGTTTCAGTGATAAGTACTTCTGAACGATTCTCTGAATTAAGTGCTATAATTATGAATTAAAATGTGTAAGGACTTAGAGGAAAGTAGTCTTGGCTAGCAAAGAAGTAGGATGTGCATCTTCCAGTTCATGGTGATGCACTGTGTGGGGTCAGGGAAACCAGTCTTGGCTGCAGAGCCAAGATATATCAGCCAGTAGTGCTAAATTCCTGGTCTGAGAGAGCTCTGGCTGGCTGGCACAGCCAGGGAGAGGCACTGCCAACTAAGCCAGCGCTGCCATTGAGGTGATTCAGGAATGTCCTTCTCCTGTTCTTGCTACTCAGGAGAAATACTACCAGCATCAGCAGCTTCATGCACTGGCTCCCACACTCCATTTTCTGAAAGGATCAGCTAATAGCTGCAATCTTTCCCTCTTCAGCTACAAATACTTCATTGTTGCACATCCTTAAATATGGCAGGGCTTTTCCATCAGCCTGGATCTATGCTCTATTCTGAGTGAGATTTTTCCTGCGTCTGTTGTTTTAACACAGCAACAGTTCCCGAGTTTCAACTTTTCCCTGGCAGTTTCTTTATGAGGTAAAGAAATCCAAGGGAAATGTAATTCAAATGTGAACTTTATAATCCAAAAGCCGTACAAAGGGTTCCAGCACTCAGCTCTTACTTTCCAAACTGCAAAGGGAAAAGAAATGCCTGAATATGAAGTAAATTACCTGTGATGGTATTTAAATCTTCAAGTATTACCAAAAATCATTTAAATGCAAATTTGTATTTATTTATTTGTGTCTCGAATGGAATTCACACCAGTTAAGCAACACCTTTCAAGTTCATTTGAAACTAATTACATGAATAATTCTTCTTATCCAGATGACTGATTAAAATGTTATATTTGGATGCAGTCCTGAAAATCCATATATTCCTGTAAATAATTCTTGCATGAAGAGTCTCATGAAAGTCACACAACTGCCTTTAAAATCCACTTCTCACATGTTCACAACTACCAACGCTATAAAAAACTGTTTAATAGTTAAAAAGAAAAATATATGGCCTTCTACTAATCTGGTCATCCAAGCAGAACACTATGTTTGGTAAGAATGCTAGGAAAAGGATATCCACGTTAGATTTGTTTTACTGTGTCATGGCTGATTAACCAGGAACAGCATCTGCACAGAGATACAGTTCATAAAATTACTGACCAAGGTTTTAAGTGAAAGATTTACAAACATTACAAGTGTAACGAAAATATCTTAGCTCATGGATTCAAAAATACATTCATACATGGAGAGTCAACTGAAAGCATTTTTCTTTAATATATGCAAAACTGATCTGTTTGCCCTTTTCTGCAGTTCACACAGCAAAGGAATTGCCATGAACATCTCTGCAGGTATAGAAAACACTAACATATGGTTATTCTAAGGTGAGAAAAGGCTGTATTAGTTAAAAAAAAAAAGGCAAAAGAATAGTTTTTAATGATTTTAGATACCTGCTTTTCAAAACAGTGCTCTTCAAGGCCAGCCTAACAGTATCAAGTATCATCACTACAGACAACTTGCTAAATCCCAAGGAAACATGAAACATTTGTGAAGATTTCCACCCAGAATCAGAACAGTTCCTTTAACTGAGGAGAACAGGAGGACACATCTAAAGAATTTCCTATTCCTGGTGTAGGAAAAGACTGCAATTCTTGTATTCAGAACATCTGTCTCTCAGAATCACTCGCAAATCGAATACTTCTGTCTGGAAACAGGTGTAACTGGTACTTAGAATAAAATAAAAGGAAGAAGAAAGGTTGAGTTGGAGTCATGGACAGACTGCCTGGGCTGCTGAGTAAAAATTTAGTTCATAATGTAAGACAACACATTCTCTTTCCCCAGCAGATGAGATATTGATCACTGATGATCGCAAGCTTTATAAATAAAATATTTTCAGAGACAATGGGTTAGCGGGAACCCTACTTTGGTGTTATAAATCCCTGATTTTCTGTGCATTAGAGCCAGAAAGATTAGATGTTTTTGTGAAGGAAAGCAGTTTGGCAGACCAGCATAACAGATCTTTCTACAGAATTTCATCTTCCACACAGTAGATGGATATGAAGATGAAAATTTACTTCTGTCTTGGAGGACTATTATTGACTATGGCAGGAAGACTGTACAGGAGTTCCTCAGAAAGTAGCTCATTCCCTGGTCTTATGAAGAAAATTACCTGGAAAACACAGGGCTGTTTTAACTTAGGTTAAAGTAAAGAAACCTACTGAAATCTCAGACCATTGATCTTTACAGATATCACATAACTGCATCACTATGCTGGCCACTGAAGGGCACACTCAAATGTGACCAAAATTCTTAAGGGATGTTTGTTTTTTTAAAAATGAGAGATAGTGCCTAAATCTCAGAGCTTTAAATAACATTTTTGCATCAGTAGTACTCTGGTGGGAGTGGAATTTTATATTCTCTAGCAATATCTGACCCAAACACCATTTCTCCTAGCATATGACCTGTGCTACAGCTGAATCTTAAAAAATATTCAAAGTAAAGCCCCTTTAAGAAATCATCTCATATATGGCTACATGCTCAATCTTCTCAAACACCAAATCAAAGAATTTATTCCAACTTCACAAAGGTAGCACTAGCTTTTAGGTACTTCCTGAGCAACTCTAACCTGGTTGTGATCATAAGATGATACTGTTGACCTGTTGCAGCTGAATTCTGCTGCACAGTTTGCACCATTTTCTTTTTTGAGCAATTCTCATTAGCCAACCATCAGGCCATCAGTAATTGCCCAGCCAAACAACAACCAAAAATTAAGGAGGGCATGTGTGATCCAAGCTCAGTATTACTTTCACAAAGGTAAGTCTGAATTATCCCAATTTTTAAATTCAAATTATTAAATATTAATTTAGAATATTTCCAATATTTAAATAGTTAATTGATATAAATTCATATAAATTTATTAATATTTTTTTACCTCCCCCTATTTTCTAAAATATCCAAGAAGTTTGCATCACAGAAGCGTGTATGTATGTATTGATGTATGCAAACTTTGACTCCACTCAAAAAAAATTACCAGTATACCTGTGTGAAATATAGGATATGTAATAAATATGAAATACATGTGAAATACATTTGATACGTATAAAAATAAAATGTAATAAGATAACGTAGGGAGAAGAATGGGACTTTTAGAATACGATAAAAATAAATAACAAAAAAAATCAAAGACAAGTCTATGAGCTGCCTCTATTCAACTACTTCTGCCAAAAACACCTGAACTCTGTGGGGCAGCACAGTATTCATGGTAGGCAATCACGGGTTCACCCAAGCACCCACACTTAGCAGCACAATGCATTGCCTGTGCACACAATCAAGCGTAAACAAAGGTTTAGATCCCCAGGCTGAGGTTCTCCAGTTCTTTTGCACGTGAAGTGTAACTTGTTGGGGAAGTAATGAAGACCTACTGTACTAAAAGATGCTTGTTGCCTTTCAGTGCCCCACTGGCTCTGGTAAACCTTTGTGATGGGAGCAGCCCTTCTGTTTTGACCCTGGTTTTGGCAGTGGAGATCTGCAGCACTGCACAGGAGACGGAATGATGGTCATGGGCAGAGGAAAGTATCACCCCTGTGCCATGGAGCTTTCTGACTGGTTTCCACAGGACCACTGCTGCTGATATAGCCCAGGACTTTGGGACTGCTATCCATCAGTTAAAAGAAACACACGAAAGGGAAATGAGCCTTCAAACCAAGATACTGCCAAAAGCATGCTCTAAGTCTCCAGAGCAGCACTTTATAATGACTATTAGAAATGTAACAAAAATAATTTTGTCGAGGAATATGAGCAAAATTAAATAAAATTATAAAGTAAAACATTAATAATGGTATTAATAAAGCTTCTCAATTTAAGGTCTGAATGCATAACGGAAAACAGAGATCAATGATGCCAACTGCATTTTATATAAATTATGTTTTAAAGTATGCAGTGGTAAGGAAATATCAATATAATATGTATTGGTTTATTACTAAGAACAGTTGCTGTGTCCATGTAAAATGATTTATTAATATATATTGAATCCAGAAAAGCAACTTAATCCTTCCACTCCTGAGTCATAAACTCCTATAATAGTTTAAAATCATCTCTGACAAGTGTCTCTGTAAAGCCTGGGTTTATTGGTCTTTCCTGTGCAATGAAACATCCTCTGGGAAGTAAGAAAGAAAGAAAAGTTTGAATGGGGAACTTGTAATTTGCAGGTTAAATTATTATGAAAAAAACTTTTGATCTTTTTTCATTAAGCACATGTACCAAAATCTTATTGAGAATGGAGGGGGATATTAAATAACCTTATTACAGAAAATAATTACTAAAAAGTAACTATATAAATGCACACACACACATATTTTATATTTCTATTTTCCTACACACATAATTCATGTATATACACATAAAGCTGTGTTTTCATCTTAAACATACCACAAGCCACACCAGAAGCTACTATAGTAAAGTATGAAAGAATGGTCAGTTATACAAACAGCCTTTATACAAGTAAAAAGGGAAAATGGATACAGTATACATCAAGATGCTATCCAGAAAACCAACATTCCCATTTAATTCTGCCAATACAATATCAGACTAAAGCGAACCATGTAAAAGGACTCTGAAATATATTAGGCCATAAAGCTCTAGATGTGAACTTTAACTCTCAGTAGTTCTTCCTTTCACCTCTTTGAAGAAGCAAATAAAAAAGATTTACAATCAAAGGGGTTTAATCTCACGTAAACTGAAATTAATCTCCAAAGAATAAATAGAACATCACACCCATAAAGTGTGATTATGTTTCTTTTACTCATGGAAAAGACTTTCATATTTCTTATAATTTTATGGGTTTGCCCTTCATGGGTGAAATACTCTATATTTCTCTCAACAAGTAATGTTGTATGTAAAAAAACCCAACCCAGATCTAAAAAGAAAATAAAAATAATTTATGTCCACTGAACCTGTGGACAAATTATGAAATATAGAATTCAATATTTTCTGCAGTAGGTTTCCAGAACCATCAGAAATCGAACATATTGGTTCTATTTCAAAATAGTTGTGCTTTCACTTTAGCTGTTTTGCAACATTTTTGATGATTTATGCTAATTCAGAATTAATACTTAATGGGGGAAAAAAGACTCTTTTGTTCTAATTACTGTCAATTAGTGAATTTGAGGAAGAAGAACTGTCACCAGTGCCAAATTTCAGCAGCCTTCCAAACCAAAAGATTCACATTATTTCAATATTTTTTTATGTTTTCCCCTTGTTCTTATCTTTCACTCTAGTGAAGCTGTTATTCTTTGATAATAAGTCACAGAAACATAAAATGCATTTAGAAAGTCACATACCATGTCAGCATTGTTTAGCATAAGAGACTCAAATATAATCAATGGATTTAACACACTGCTAAAGAACTTTTCCCTTCATTATGTAGCGTTTCCAATACTTTTTCCAAAGAGGCTAATACATTTGAAGGGGTGGGTGTAAAAGAGTCATAACATTCCTGATTAAAGCTCTATTAACACAGAATTTTCCTGAAGGACAGATGGAGGATTTTCACGTGTCCAGGCCAAAGAAGCATCATTCAAGAAGAACACAAAACATTCCGTAATTTTACTGGATAAAGAGAACAAAACCCAATTGTCCTCAATGTGATATTTAGAATTTCAACTGAAAAAACTCAAAATGTATTAGAAAAGAAATATAATTTTGATACTTTCAAGTGTTTTCCTAAAATGTCATAAAAAATTACTGAAAATATAGAAAACCAACTATGACATAGAACACAATCGGGCCACATATGCAGAATAAATTCAGGTTAAAAACTTATATAGATTATATAATTGCTCTTTACTGTGTTATCCTTAGTGCAGCTTTTGGAGTCCATGGCAGAATTTCCATAATTTTGCTTCTTATTGACAAGACATAGAATATCTCTTGAATCCCAAGAGATAAATCAAAAAAATCCACAAAACCTTCCACACAAAATGCTTCATTTGGTACCAGGAAATTTGACTGAAATATTTTTATTGGTATCCCAGTAAATAAAGTTTGTTAGATTAATTCCTTTGAATTCAGGTGTCTCTTCTCAAGATTAATTATTAGATGTAATATTTTAGCACCTATAAAAATCACAGCATAACACAGAGTCAAGCCCTCTGTTTTCTCTCTTTCTGTGATTTATTACAGCTGAACACAGGGACCCCGAATACTTCTCTGCTGCCATAAACAGATTGCTCATTTCTTCGATGTCACTCACTCCCCAACATGCCACACCGACCACGTCTGCAGAGACAGGCTGGCACAGTGCTTGACAAAGCTGCTTGTCACTTGCTGTAATGGTCAATGACATTATTGCCTGAAGGAAAACACTAATACTTTTTACTCCCTTCGTTTTTTGTTGTTATTTTCCCTCATCAGCTTTCACCTCACTTCACTGTATACTCAGGCCTGGAAACAAACTTCTGAAGGTAACTCTGCGACTGGTGCATGTCGTAAGAAAACTGAGTTCCTTCTCTTTTGAATTAAAATGACAAAAGCAAAATTTGAAGCCCATCTATCACAGATGAAAACCTGTTCTAGTTCTTTTGTTTAAAGCATGGTGGACTGGAGTTTCATAAAAAAAAAAAGTGACCAGGATTAAGGAGTCTAGAAGAAAAACAGCTGCAAGCACCAATGTTCTTTTAGTGTAAGAAAACAATTGACTAATCGGATTTAAGAAAATACAATACATAATGTAGGAAACCAAAACAAACACAGTGTGAATTATCTATGATGCTTCTTAGGATAAAAAATGTAATGCAGTTGTAAAAAGACACATCCCTGAAAGAAGATTATGCCAGAGTTGCCTCAGAATAAGAGAGCCCACAAAGCACTGAGTCTTAAAAAAAAAATACGTGTTTTCTTCAGGGTCTTGAGAAGTATTTCAGGCACCACCTTCAGAGACCTCTGTGGTGAATACTTCCACAGAAGTGGCAGCTTTGGTTCCAATGAGATTTTATGAAAGAAGAAGTGGTGACAAGATGGTTTTTGGAGTGCTAGGCTACAGCATCACACATGATGAAGAGTGCAGTTTAAGATTTTCTCCTTTTTCTCTCTCTAAAAAAGACTAGGGGAAAAAAATTCTTTCAAATCTTTTTACTATTACACAGGTCTTCACCCTACAACTACCCTCTGCACTTAAGCAATTCCAGAGCTTATTTCCAGTTATTATGAACTGAGCAGAAATTGGGACTGAGCACTTCAGGAGGCCAAGAAACAGCTCTCACTATATTTGATACATAAAGGAAGTGAGAATTCAAAAATTTAAATGCACCTACTTGAAGGAAGGAAAAGGCCACACCTGTTTTACATCAAGCAAGTACACAGGTCACCTTCAGATATCTGAGCAACTGTTTTGTATTTTGAAGAACAGTGTCTGTTGAAATCAAAATATGGCAAGCTCTAGTGCACTCACACACACTCCAAATGACTCAAAGGAAAAACACAGAAAGAAGAAAAACAAGAACAAAATAATGGAATACAGGTCTGTTCAGCGATGGATTAAATGACTCATCCGCTGTTTTGAAGAGCAACTGATCCAATCGTACTGAGGAATCTCCTTTGCCTGCAGGCCAATAACAGTGGCTGCCTTCTCAGGAAATATGGGTATATCAAATAACTCTACAGTGATGACAAAGATTCTGTGTGATTCAGAGAACGGAAGACGTAAAGTTACATTCCAAATTTCAAACCAAACATCTAAAAAAAGGAAAACCAAGTCAAGATTGTCCACCACAGTATAGACATGCTTGCCCCAGTGGAATTCAAACAACTATTTGCTTCTAACTGAGGTGAAAACTGTTTAATGCATCACTGAGTAAAAATCAATTTTATTCTAGCCCCAAATGTAAAATCCATTTTTCTAAGATGACTTGATTTTCATATTACCATAAAATACTCTAATTTAGATTTATAAGACTCCTCCATTTTCTGAGGACACAGCCATGGTGGACGAGATCTGATCCTGACACACTGTGTTTTGTCTTTCTTATGGAGATCAGTATGTGATCTCATGAAGATAAGCGTGCCAAAATCTAGCACTAATCTGTCATCCTTCACTTTAACAAAAACAAAACATGAAGCCAGGCATACAGAGCAAAGAATGCCGGTAGGGAGAAGGCATTCTCCCATTGCAAATTTACACCCAGAACAGCAGACTCAAGCTCTGCAGCTCTCAGGAGCTCTGACACAACCTCCTGAAATGCAACCACCAGTCCCACAGCAGGAAGCACAACTGAAGGGACTGTTCAGAGGTTTTGGCACACAGTGGTACATATGGGGTTAATAAACCTGGTTCTTCAGTATCTGCTGGAATTCCTATTGTAGCTCATGCTTGTCCTTACTTAAATGCCCATCTCCTCCTCCTGCAATAAACACTAGGTATATCTGAATACTGTTTTCTCTCAGTTATACTGCTCTCAGAAAGATTTATCAGAAAGAATGTACCCCTGGTCCTAAATGACAAAAAGATTTTATGGATTTTTTAAAAGCACGCAGAAAACAAACTTTCAAACTATCCATATTATTTAACAGTGCTCTACTTATTAACAATTTTAAGTTCTTTAATTCATTATAGTACGGAGACGTGTTATAAAAGTGACTAAAGTATAGTACTCCATTCAGACACAAAATCCACTGTTGCCAGCTCCACCCAAAGTGCCAGAGACAGCGGAAGGAATAGTTCTGAGAGCATAAGGATGTTTGCTCAGAGCAAGTGCTGATCAGTTAGTAGTTGGTACCATGGATTTGAAACAGGCTTTAAAAAAGTAGTTATGACAGTAGAAGATGCATATCATTTCCTATCACAAGTATATTAACAGCTATGCTTTGTCATCTGCACTCATTTCATGCTTGCCTGGTTTCTGATTATGAGCTAAAAAACCACATTTCTTACCAAAACTCCTGCTTAATATTATTAATACAAATAATTTTCCAAGAAATGCATGAGTACTGTTATAAATTCTTTTACACTGTTAAAATTTTATTTAAAAGCATGTTAAGAAATCAAGTGTTTATTCGCTTTCAATTCTGGATTTACTTGAATCATATATAATAAAAAATAACAATTATTGAACAGCCAATTTTTATGCATGATGAAATATCATCTAAAGAAAAAAATAAATAATGTTCTCAGAAAGTAAAGCTACTTCTTATACCATTATGCAATGCCAAAAAATGTTCTGGCACCTACTCAGCTAAAACCATATATTCACGTAAGACTAGAAAACACTACAAATGTTTTTATCACTTATAGTTTAGGAAAAAAAGCTCAAAACTTTAGCATATTAAGTGTTTTACTGGTCAGGGTAATACAGGAACAGACTTTCTTTAACTGTGGGTACTGCATTTCTTCAGTGTAAGAAGAATGATCATTCACATTTGCTGCCTGTGAAATTTCCTAATGAGATCTGTACTTCTTCAAAGCAGCTGGAAAAAAGAAGTCACACACTTCTCAATTTGTGTGACAGCTAAAGGTCTCCAAGGCACTGAGTAAAGCAACACAGATGCCAAACTTTCTATAGGACAGTTAGGAACCTGTTCCTACTCTTACATAACTGATTGCATTCTCTGGAGAGAAGGTCGTTGAACCAACAGATACAATGGAAACTTCCAGGAGAAAGAGAATGAAATTAAATAAGGTAGGGTTTTTAACTATTCACATCATGGTCTGGAGCACTACAGCTTCAAGAATACTCTGCTGACTTTTTCAATACAACTTTTATTTCTGTAACTTTTTTGTTCTAGGATATAGAATATCGGTATCTTGGTAGGCCAAGCATTAATTGCAGAGCTATCATAGAGTTTTTGCTTTTATATATAGTTTTAAATAAAGTTCTTACAGAACAATGCTTTAAAAATAGTTCACCTTGATACATCAGGACAGTTCTAAAAACGCTTGTTATTTTGATGTTTCTGATTCAAGCAGTAAAATGTCAATTTCTTCTTTTAGTTTGGAACACACAACCTATTTTAACAGTTTTAAACTATGCTTTTGAATGGTTGTTGAAAGGCTGTTCCTGTCAAGTTAACCTATTTGCTCCTTTGGTTAGGCAGCCAGGGTGAACAGTGTTATGTCACATCCTCAGAAACATGAGAAACATCATACTAGATGGGAGAAATGCAAATGTATGTTTACCAAAGCATGTTGAAATATGTTTTGTTGTCAAGCACATTCAAATTATCTTTAAACACAATTATTTTCTCAATCAATAATCCTAGTAAATATGACCTGGGTTATTACTGTTACCAGCATAATTTGCCACAGTCATAACACACCACATTCCTACTCAGTAAACAAAGGAAAACAAACCCCCACAAACAAACAAAACTAAAACCACACAAAACAAGAAACAAACAAACCCTTATTAAAATAACTCTTTTAGACTACAAATCTTTGAAACAAAATTTTCAGATATGGGCTCAAACACTATCAACCAACATGGAGAGGACTTTTAGATGCTGTCTTTTGGGTACAACTTTGTCCACTAGTGTGAAAAAAACCACATAAATCACTTATTGCTGTGATTTTCAGTCATAAATATTCTTCAGGTTGTTTAGAATAGTGATCCTGTAGAAATAACATCCAATTTAATGGCTACTGAAAGTTTTAATGGTGTCTAGACTGTAAACTTTTCATTCTGATTTTCTGTAAAGGGCACACTAAGTACTTTCCCTGCATTTATTTACAACACATTGCAACTAATAGTCCAGTGACAATCAACCCCATGATTGCTTCTTTGGATCATCTACACAGACAGACTGGCTGCTAGCTCTGCTGTCAGTGAGATCCCATGCTCACAGTTGTTACGAGCTGGGAGAGTCACTGGGATATTACCCATGATCGGTTTGGTTCTGTGATAAGGGAATCAATGCACTTAAACACCTGTGAAAACCCCATGTCCACGGGCATAACACTGAAAAAAATCAGCACAGACGGTACTGGCTGATGTCTTGGAAAGAGCCAGTTAGCCAAGCAATAGGCCTGAGCTAATCTTGGGAATGCAATGCAATTAATAACCTTTTTCATGCAGTCATTTCATTCAGAACCAACTCAAGTTCTCCTCTCCCTTCTCTTCCCCTCTCAGATTCTGCTTTGCAAATTGTGCTATTCTTTTTTGCTTCTATATTTTTCTTAGAAACGAAGTATGAGAGCTCCAGCTCCTAGACATCCTGCCTGTCGCTACAGACACCTTCACACCAATTCAGGTGTAGAAGGGTACCACTTTAAATTCTTTTTTTTTTTTTTGTCAAACACTCTATTTCTGATTAAAATCACTAAACCTTAGCCTGATTTGTATGTGTCTTTGTAGGGTGCCCAGTCATTAAGGTTTGTACCTTGCTTGGATCACTGCAATGCACTACTCACAGCATTTCCTGATTCCTTTACGTATTTGTGCAACTAGGTTCCAAAGGTGGATTATTAACATTATGCTGCAAGGCCTTTTTGAACTGAGTGCCAGCTGAAAGCCTGGGTTAGGCAATTAGACTGGGGCTGAGTCAAAGGCAGTGGTAGGATAGCTGACAGCTATCCTTCAGTCTTTCTCTCTCTAAGGGGGGATTATATTTGCCTTGGTTTCCAATTAGCTTACTGTTCAGGCGGACAGATCTCTTCTTTCATCAGGATCCTGATGAGTTTGCATTTATGCAGAACAAGCCGCATGAGACAGACAATCACACCAGGAGAGGTAATGCACTGTATCCACAGAGATGGCTTCACCACCAAAGAGTCTACAGTTTACCTTTTCTAAGGGTGCATTAGGGCACAGAGCACAAACAAACTGCTTTTAGTCTACCTCTGCTATTTGTGATGGGGTCCCTCTGTTCTGTCATACTCTGTCATGCTTTCTTCCAGACGAGTTTGTAATCCTAAGGTTTGGATAATTTTTTATATCTTGCTGACCTCCCAGGAAAAAAAGAGGAAAAACGCCCAAACACAAAAAAACCCCCAACAACCAAAAGCTTAAAATCCCAAATGCTACTAGACTGACCTTTAGGCAATCAGCATTTTATTGCTCTGTTTTTGGTGAATGAGGAAAAATGGGGTATCTCACATCAGCTACTAACCCCCCCTCCATTAGCCAATATATTTGGCATGGAAAACTTCAGGCTCTGCTCATTTCTGCGCGCATTTTGGTGACAGCAATAAACAGAATTTGGTCTGTTCACAATATTTAAGAGTCTGATTCATGAGGTACAGTTCCTCAGAGCACAGTGATTGAAGTAAACAGGAAAGCTGTACTGCCAACTTGTGAAATAAATGCATGGCGGCTCTAGAAATACAGAAAGTCTGATGAATGTATTTGTCACTGTTCACATTTTGTGTATGCTTCATGGTTATTGGGGAATATCTTCACAGCAAGATTTCAAAGCACTGTAACTAATCCATGTATATTCAAGTTTGTGACATTGTATAAGACAGTTGAACTTTCAAGAAGTCTTTCACTGGAGTTTTGTTCAGATCCCAGAATAGTTGTCCATTTGCAGTTGAAGCCCAGTCCTACATTGCTGCCACATCCAAATCTCAGGCATCACCTACTGCCTTTCACAATTAATCTCTAACACATGAAAGCATTACTAGTGTGCTTTATTAAAAATAACAAGCTATTGAGCAGAGCCATCATTTTCAATAATTCCTTTTAAGTGTTTATGAAAGAATCACACACATAAGTAACATGTTTCAGTTTAGCTGGCTTCTCTTAATCACTGCTATATATAGCACAAATCCTTATGAAATGTGAAGACTGTACCACTGAATATGAAACACATGAAAGATTCCAGCAGCTGCCTGTAGTTACAGGGCAATGTCCTGGATCCTCCACTGGTGCAAATTAGGGCACACAGTTTGAAGGCTTCCTTTCAGGCGCTTCTCAAGATTCAGAAGCTGGTTAAGACACAGGTTTGATGGTCAAGAATCAGCACGATTTCAGTCAGAAGACAGAAAAAGCAATTTACCTGAAGAAGGTGACAAAGAACTGCACCAGATCCATGATAGTATTGTGCTGTGAGAAGGCAATCTGCAAATAAAATAGAAGTAAATTACAACATTTTCAGACTCAATGGCTCTTTTTAGGGCAGGGTTTTATGGCTCTGTGGACGATTAGTTTCAAGTGTAATTTCAGTCTAGCATGCACACACCTGCATTTATCATAAAGAGAGATGAGCAACTAATCCCCATATCTCTGCTGGTGTCAAAATACAAACAATGGAACATAGTCTTTTTTACTGAAGTAAAGTTAATAGAAATATCTGCTTAATTAACAATAAAAACAATATAAAACATATAAAAACAATATGCAAAATATTAAGAAATCATATTGTTATAAATTGTCTTATTTATAGTCAACTGTTTTGACTATCACCATTTTCCACTTTAATAACAACACTGAAACATGGTTTTAGGGAACACAAACAACATATAGTGCTTAAAATTAATAAATTTTAAATATTTTAATTGCATAATATTAAAATTAATGCATATGTTAACTTAATAAAAAAAGACAAATCTGGTCCATTAAAAAACCAGTTTCAGAGCAAATTACTTTAAAGACACAGTAATAAATATTCTTTTGGGTTACATTCTTAGAGCCTCACCAGAACATGCATTAGTTCAGCTCATTGCTGTAATTTTTCATGAAGATTTAAGAATTATCTCTAAGAGAGCATATACAAGCAGACATTCACACTTGCATGCAATACAGCCTATAATTATTATTATAACCACTTTTTGTTAATGTTAAGAACAGTACTTAATATTTAAGTTATATCTACAAATATCCATAAGTCCCTGCCTTGCTCAGTTTTTCAGTCTATAATTATCAAAATGAAGACATGTAGAATCTTCTACTTTGAATTCTACAAAGTGTTTATCTAACCATATTCAGTCTTTTCAAGTAATTGTTGTTTTTAGAGATCTTTGTGCATTTAAGATCTGATCTTGACCAGTTATTACACCAAATTACTCTGATTCCCTTTCACAGCTGATGTGAACTTTTGAAATGATACCTCACGATACACAAAAATCTACTTTTTTTCTCCCTTTTTATTTTAGAGCAAAGCTGAAATGTAAACTTCAGTGTTATAATGGTACTACTGTGCCTTGTGCCAGCCAAACATAGATCAGATTTCTTGAAAGCTTAAGGAAGGAACAGTGTGTAAACAGCTTCCTTTCAGAAATAAGCACAGGGAGCACCATCACACAAACACAATCTCTGAAATGTAATTTCCCCTTTCTCTTCACTAATTCAACAATTTGAAGCAAGGAAAAAAAATTTAGGAGCTCTGGAATTCAGTACAGGAAGCGGATATTCCAATTTTTTCAGCCCAAAATATCATGAAAGACACTTCATAAAGGAATCAGAATATTATTTAGTGTATTACACTCCTAGAGTGCTATCATCTGTCTCCTCTCTAGAGAGGATATGTCCCTAGATGTGCTTAGGTTAAGTAGATTGCTGTGCTTGAATCAGAGCAAAATCTACATTCTGGCCTGGTATCCTGTGGGAAGACAAGAAGCAGAGTACCATTTAGGAATTAAGCAGGAGAGAGAAAAAAATCTGACTCAATACTTGAGTTTAATCAGTAAATGTTTTCATATTTGTCCAATATGAGCAGATTTTCTAAATTCTCAGAAACTTTGACTCAGGCTACTTTCATGATGAATAATGTACCAAAATGAAGAGAAATTAGGGAGTAAAAATATAAAAAAAGTTGAAGAGTGAACAAAACTGTCAAAATATTTGTTAATGGCGACGTAACTTTTATTTTATGCAGAAAAGATAACATCGGAGAAAAGACCAGAAGATTTCTTCGGCCCAATATAAAACACATACTAAACAAAAACAATTGTTTAAGTATACCTTGTTTGAAAAATAAAAGCTTTCCAAACTCAATTATCTATTTTCAACGCAGGATGGATTTCCTTCAAATACTATGTGGTGTTCAACTCAACTGCTGGTGTTTCCAAAATGTTTTTCACAAGTACCATACTTCAGACAATGAACTAACACAAACAGAAAAAAAACATGCCAGTTTTCACAGAGTTCGCCTTTTGTGACCCGTTAAAAAGCTCTTTGTTGAAGGACCATTCAGATTTTGCATTACTTCGATTATTTTCATTCAAAGTGTCAGAATTCCTTAACAGCATCTGTGAGTCTGGAAACAACCACAGTCAAGGGAAAGTCTGCAATCAAAACCTGCAACCCGATCACAATCGTATCAGGAAAGTTTTAGCTCAAACTCTTCTGAGAAACTATAGTGCCTTAATTTCCCTTTTTCAAAACACAGCAAATATTGATGTAATATACCTATTAATGATTAAATGATTTGCATATTCCCAAACTCAAGATGGGATGGATCATTTTTGCACAAAAATGGACACAGAAGGAATGACTTTACGTTTTCCAACTTCTGTTAATCTAATCATCTACTCAAGATAATTGCCATGTTCTTTTGCTAGAGTTCATGTTTGCAAACCTATGGAAGAACACCTGTCTGTAAAACCTGCTTGTTTGGTTGTATGGGACTTTCTTGAAAGTACTCCTACTTTAATGCAATAGTACGATTAAATATAAAGTTCCATCCCAGAAGTAATTTCCAATTTTAATCAGACATCTTCTAATAATTGCATTAGAGTTTATGTTCAAAAGATGAACTACAGCATTTTCTGAAGAAACAGTACCATGCATCTTAGACTAATTTCAACACAGAATATTAACAGAAAGAATACATATTTTAATTATAAGTAGATCACAAAGAAGCAAGCAAATATCTGGAACCTAAGACTGATGCAAAGAAACAGAATACAATTAAAAAGATTTATTTCCATGAGGTTTTCATATAGATATGAATGTTATTGTCTTTTTGCTTGTGCCTACATAGATAAGGAGCAAGACAAGGAAAATTCTTTCAACCCCAGGTTTTCACTTTCGACTTAAGAGATACTGAAGACAAATATCCCCTTTGTTAATTTTTATCATGCCTAAGTAGCCTTCAGTTTCCTCAAAATATCTAAAAAGCTTGTGGATCCCACAAAATAGTAACTCTATCTTCTCTTATAAATGAAGATGAATATCCTTTCCATCATTTCTTGCAGAATAGAACCAAGTGCCATGTGGAACATAATTTTTTATGGCAAAGTATAACTCCTATGAGTTAACACAGAATTTGCAGCATAAAACTATTTCCCTTGAAGAAAGAGGAACAACACTTCTTCTTTAACACTGAAAAATGGAAATAGGATTACTTATAATACTATAAAACATTACTTGAAATACAGCTTCAGGTGCAGATTCTAATTCTTTCATTCACTAGCATTAGACTTCCAAAGGAAAAGTTAGGACAGACACTAATGTGGCAGCTACAGATATGGGTAGAGGTGCAGAGCTATTTCAGTAACAGATCTCTGCTTCTGTTCAAAGCCAAGCTAATAGATAGCCTTCTTTCATAAATATTTTCAAACAATTTTCTCACCTTTACAGGAACCACTAGAAAACTTCTCATCAGCTACAACAGTTGAAGTTCTTTTCCCTGTTTGTCTATAGGTCAAAGCTTTCATTGACTTTACGATCCAATACTAGTACAGAAAAATTGCTGGTTTAAAGCACAAATAAGGTTTTGCAGAGCTCTACAACATGGATGCTTATTTTTCTTAAATACTCTACTACTGACAGCAAAGAAAAATAAATTAACTATAAATATTAAGGTGAATCAGAAGTTATAATTTTCACAATCGTGTCATCCAAAACTGTACCACCCCAAAAAAGGAGTAATATTCTGAGGGCTACAAGATACGCAAAAAAATCTTTAGTGTGATGTCATAACATGGCTTAATTTTCTTTTCCTTATGAATTGCTTACAATATTTGGATGTCTGTCAAATAAAACCAATGCCAGTTGATTTATAGCTGGCCTCAAGTTTCTCCACTTGCTGCTAAAAAGCTACAAACACATGATGATTAGAGTATCAAGCTATAGTGAATTTGCTAAAACAAAAACATCACAGGACTTAGAAATTCCAGCTTTGTACTCCTGTAGGGCAAAGCCTAATCTCAACACCTGATTCACAGAAAAAAACTAGAAGTTGTTAGGGCTTTTTCTTCATTCGTGAGTCACCTTCATCAAGAATGAAAGCTGCCTGTCCTATGATTTGAGGATCTCTACCTCAAGCAAGTGACAAGAGAAACTTTTGTGGGGTAGTTTGGAATATTCTAATAGTGGTAAAACTCCAGGTATCAGGATCTATGAAAATAAGAATGAGCTGCATGCATCAGTATTTTTTCCACAAGATCAAAATCAGCCAATCTCTTGAGCATGCAAACTCTTTTTACGCTCAGAACAGAGGAATTCAGACCAAAAAAGAAGTTGGAAAGATTGCTTATTTTAGTATATTAGATTATATATCAGGTCTTTCTCTTGTGGTTTTCTTGTGTGAAGTAGAGTGGAAGGGTGAGGGAGGAAAATGAGTTGATAAGGTAAGCAAGTTGCAACGAAAAAGAGTGATAGATGGCTTATAACCTGTGAAACATGAAAGATAAGCATGTGCATGGAAACTATAATGTGGCATAAAGCCAATGTTTCTGCTAAAATCAAGACTTTTTCTATCCCAAACTCAAGATTCATCTTGTACAGGAGTTGTGAAGAGCAGGACCTAGAGATAAGAGCTGCAGTGTTCTATGAAAAATGTTCTATAATAAAACCCTGAGCAATTGCTTTCAGCTTGGATTTAGCTTTAAAGTCTGAGGCATCTGTATCAGACATGAAGACCTTGTGTGTCTGAAAGTTTAACTTTTCCAAGTATCCACCTGGGTTAATAAAAGATACAAACTTCAGTCTACAGTCTTGCTATTTTCACTTTTAGGATCAGTGTTGCCAGTGGTGTTTTTCCTATCAACGTTTCTGCTTGTTTTTATTTGGATGATCTGAAAATTATTATGAACTATTTTTATTGTTGTTCTGTTGTTGTTATTAAATATTAAAATTTAATTTTCATGTACAATCTTATAGTGAACTATGCTTGTATTCCTTTAGATCAAAGTAACACCAATATACAGATTAAATATAGACTCTAAAAGCCAGAGTCATAAAAACTCAGAGACAGAATGAAAAGATTCCAAAGCCAAATGTGTTATGTTTAGGTTCCAGCTCACAGTCTTAAGAGACAGAAAGGTATACAAAGAAAAAGTTGATGAGTGATAACTCAACAGTGGGGATTTTTCCAACAAGCAAAACATATTTCCATCTTTTTTCCTCTGCCACATCTAAGTCTTCGAAAATTATGTTTTTGGAAAAACAAACAAACCAACATTTTTTACATGACATGATCTAATAGGAAGACAAGGCATTGTGACTGCTGGCAAATCTTTTACGCTAATTAAGGATTCAAAAGTCAGACAGCCAGCAGAACATGCTGGAGAGCACTGTACACAAGGATTCATTGCAACCAACATTTCAAAGCAAGGCATTTCTTAATTTTTCATGTTTTGGTTACATCCATGATGTGGGAAATGCACTTTATACTGAATAATGATGGATGGAATAGGTCTGTTGAAACAGGAAAAACTTTTGAACACTGAGATTTTTCCAACTTCAGAAGTTAATGTCTGCAGGGGTGGATTCATTTTTTTGCCATTGCTCCAGTTCATGTTCACCTTGACTATCACATGCGGCAATAATAGAGTCCTAGAGAACAATAGGTCAAGATCTGTTCCACGACAAAAACGAGATAATCTTGGAAGTCTAACTCAGGGACATCTTTCATATGGAAATAGTAAGTCTGCACTCAGAATTTTGTGTTTTAGGTTAAAAGTATAGCTGTCAAGAAGCCGTGTCTGCAATTCTAATGAAACCAACCATGCAAAAGGAAAAAGAAAGGGAGTTCACTAAATCAAAATTCCACATTTGCAGTAAACAGGAACCTAATCCATGAAAAGTTTCATATATTCAAATAATATACCCAAAAAGCAATTTTAATCTATGCTCCATTTCATGACATTACCCACTAAAGATCTATCTGCTCAGGCTCTCAAACAATGAACAAATACTTCCGTTAATACAATTCTTTCATCTTCCACTGTTAATAAATTAAAAATGAACAAATAAGAGAAACTAAAATAAATACATGGTAAAACTCTAGTAGAAGGCCTAATTATTAAACCTGGAAACATAATGCAATAAGGTCAGACATAACCCAAACTAAACTGCCTGGACTGTGTTGATTATGCATACTCAAACCCTGCAGAATTATTACTTCCTTCAGTATCATCAGAACCATAATTTAATTTCTTCTTGGATAAAACTATTATACACTCCCACACTGGTACTATGTATGTACTGAATCAGAAGAAATGGATATTGACTGAACATAAAGGCTAACATATTTTATTATCTATCATTTACATTTTCTTGAGGAACACTTTCTGACTGAGGCAACATTAGACAACAAATACAGAAGTCAGCTGAGGAAAATATTTGTGGAAAAACATGTGGGTCGATGGGAACATTTTTGTGTGTATCTTTTTTAAAAGGAAAATATAAGAGATCAAGTGCTAGGCTAATTTGGAAACGGGATGTTAGAAAATTTAAATACGTAATAAATTTTCACACTTAACCTTTTTTTGTATGAAGTGAAGTTTAGAAATATGACTGCAGAGACCCAAGCATAAACTATTTTAAAGACATTATTATGTACTACATAATAAATTTGGTAGGCTGGGATGAGACCTAAGGATACCTTTAAACTCAGTAAATACGTGAATAATGAATAATCAATAATTACAAAGAAAACGGTAAGTTACTCTGATTTTTTATTTAAATATAAGTACAATGATAAGTACAGTTACATATTAGGGTATTTTTAGAGAGAGTAAAAAATGGTGCTGACTCTTCTTTCACATAAGGCTTTAACTATGAAGAGGCACCTGCACAAGTGAAAGACAGATAGCAGGAAACTGCCAGTTTCCCAAAAGAAATATTTAACAGGAAAAGCACAAAATGCATCTCTTTACCTTCGGAAAACAGAAATTCCAAGAAAACATGGTAAGAAAGGGACAAATTTACCAACAAATTACTTCTGTCTACATAAGGGAAACATTAATCACATGGAGGCTAAAAGGCCACATATTTATTTTGTATATTGGCTTTCCTAGAGCTTAAAAAAGAAATTTTGAAGAAAATTTATCTGAATTTTGTCATGTGGAATATGTCAAATCTAGTCAAATGTGTGACCCTAGTCAAAATTAGTCAGCTAGCTTATAGGAATCATCAGAGATGGGAAGGCACTTCATAGGTGAGTGACTCTGAAATAGAAGTGGGAGTCCCATAACTTGTAAGGAATTACCCTGTGGAGCTGCCATTTCTCTCTGCTAACAACACATGGAGTCTGTGATTAGTTTAGACTATAGACCTAATGTCAAACTTAGAACACAAATAATGTTAGGTGAAATAAATTTCTCCCATGGTTTGTAAGTACTGATTGGGTATTTCTGTAAAACAACATAATGAGAGGCAAAATAGGCAAAAGAAACATTTCTTCTTGTTGGGATTAAATGATCTGAGAAGCAATATGCTAGCAGAATCCTACTGCTTTCTACTGTGTTGATGCCTGCAAAGAATTTAGTTTGATGTTGACAAACAGTCCTCCCAGATGATAAGATTTAGTGATAACAAAACATTCATACTGATAACATGAATAGAAAATGAAAGACAACAAATAAAGTCAGACTCAGAATCACAGCCTTCACATCCAGATTTGATAAACAGCTTCCACAAAATATCTCTGCATGCTGAAGTCCTGTTTCTCATGGTGGCATACACTAGATTATCCAAATACCCACCCCCTTCATTTCTCAAACAGTGTCATAATTACAGGATATTATTTCCACTATTTGGAGTCAGAAGAGGCTGAAAGACAATATAGTTTTGTATTTGAGTGAGATGAAAGACATTCCTAAAGAAGGTTATAACAGCTGATGTTTTCTTCCTACCTAATAGGCACTCTGCCTATTAAATTTAATATGCACACACCACTATTTCACTTCTTTATCTAATTTTGTGTTTGTGTGCACATACGAACAAATACATACCACACAGAGAAATCCTCAGGTAATAACCTCCATGAAGGGAAGGAGAAAATCTGGGAGAGGGGAACCATTATCTAACTTACAGTTTTATTCAGTCTGCAAAACACTTCACATTTTTATAATGATTAATGTGGACATTATTAAAATATTGAAATATTATATTGAATATATTGAATATTAAAGTCAATGAAAGAAAATTAAAATGCATAGATGAGAGAGAAATGACATGTTTCAAAATTAAATTAAAAAAAAAAGATTAAAAATAATTGACACAAAGACCTATAGTACTGGAAAGTAATTTTAAGCATAAATCTTTACAGGATTGAGATCTCCTAAAACTGCATGAAACAGCAGATTTCTAGACAACATCTTCCAAAACTCTGGTTTTTAAAAGCCTGGCTAGATTAAATGGACAGGCAGGAAAATAAGATACAGAAGTGAAGGGAATGAAGTGAGAGAATTTGTCAGGCAGAGTTGAACGATTAAATTCTACTACAAAGAGAAGCATTGCATGACGATACGGTTTTGTTCGTCAAACTACATTAAGGAAAAGCCATTTCTGTCACTTGCTAGAATTGAATTTTCCTTTCAACACCAGGTTTCAGCTTTCTTGTTATGACTTCTTCTGACATCTTATTATGACTTGATAAATTAAGGAGTTTTGCATTAGGAAAGCTGCACCTGTTACGGAATGTGCTCTTACATGTCATCATCAGCGAGTCACAGAACTGTGGACTGGAAGAAACATGTTCATGTTGTTCAACTTCCCACTCAAAGCCAGGCTACTGTCGACATCAGATCTGGTCAACAGTGTCTTTTTCCAGGTACGTTTTGAAAACCTCCAAGAGTGAATATTCCACAGCCACTCCAGGACACTTGCTTCAATGCAGCATTGCTAATGCAACAAATTTTTTGTAATGCTCAGTCTGAATACCCCATGGCGCAGATTCCGCTCCCCCTTGTTCTACTTCCTGCAACTACACTAACAACTTGGATTCACCACCTCTGTAACTACTCCACAAGCAACTGTAGCCTACTACTGGAGTCTCTTTGCCAGACTAAACAAGCCCAAACTCCGCAGCTTCAATCCAGCTGTACACTTCAGGTCCCTAAAAATCTCAGTGGCATTTCTACTGAACCCTATCCACTTCTCCATACCTTCTCTAATACCCTTTCTAAATTGGAGTCTCATTCCTCATCCAGCCCCACCAGAGCTGAGTAAAAGAGGGCAATTTTTTCTTAATGAGACCTCACACTTGGGTGTTGTCTGAACTGGAATCAGAGCACATTATAACATTTAAATTGATGTTTGCTAATTCCACCACGTTTAGGACTTTGCACTTCTTGTCAGACTGTGTGGGGTTTCTGTGCACCAATCTTCAAATTTCCTTGGTAATCCTAAATCAAAGCTGTACCATTTGACATATCAAACCTCTCCCTCTCAACATCAAGTGTCTTGATATTCTGATAAACAAAACACATTTAATGCTGACATTTTTTAAAGCAAAATGGACTCCTGATCCCTTTCTGTTTCTCTGTTTCTTGATGCTGACAACTGCAGGCACATCTTCAACTCTCATAAAAAAATTCCATGGTCCTATGACTTACAGTGCTACCCTTACAAGTCACGTTCAAATATGCCTTTGTTCAAGATCCTTTATGATTCACTCCTGTTCAGAAAAACAATTTCTAGTCGGACAATGTAATTTAGATTTTTTTCCTGTCAAACCTAGATCAGCTCAAGCACAGGCTGGTGATATTACATCTAAAGAGTCTGAGAAACTATCTGGGTGCTGAGTAGCAATACCTTCTTTCTCATTTAGTGTGGCATGATCAATGAGCCTGAAAAACGTTGGGAATCCCTGCCCTTAATAGAAAATCCTATTCAAACAACTGGCAAACTACCAAGGCGGTAGGATCCCATAATAAGTCAAAACTGTAAATTATATTTATTCAAAAAATAAACACAGAAAATCTCTATACATTGTTTGTGATTCTACACCAACCAGTTGCTCCCACAGATTAATTTCACTCCACAAAGTGCCATATATTTCTGAGAAAAAATGGTTCAATAAAAAATATCACATTAAAAAGGCAAAACTAAAGTGTTATTTCTTCTCCTCTCCCAAGAGAGTCTAAAGGATACATCCTCAAATGCAAAAGACCCATATGATGTTTTCATAAATGTCAAAATTGAATTAGCAGGGCAAGTTTAAATCTGCTGGTGCTGGCACAGTACTATCATATTGCTCTGTCAAACTGTGGCTGCAGTTGATGAAGCAATTTGGATTTCTTCCAGAGTTCTTACATCCAGGAAAATGCCTAGACATTACCACTAAACAGCCAATTTTTAAGTCACATTTCTATAATTGTTGGTGGGATGAGATGTGTATTTGAATTATATATTTTAAGGAATCCACATAGATTGTTAAATGAAAAATTTCCTGGAGGGTGAAATTGGACTCAAAGAGTTAATGCTACTGTGACAGGGTATATTTAACTTTATAAAGTTTTCTGATGAATCTGAGAACATCTCACTGAGGCAAAAGGGTCACTTCAAAGCAGTTATTGTGAAGTACAGAGGATGGCTCAGAACTCTTCCCACAAGAAGAGTTAAAACCAAAGCCTCTGAAATTCCGGAGATAAAAATTTCCAGTACACACCACTCAGCACTGCAAGACCTCAGCTGTCTCTAGTGAACCTTGGGCGGAGCACTGCAGGCACAGATAAAAAAGCCACCAAGCTCTATAGTGTCAAGCTGGACAGAAGCTCCTGTTAGGGCAGCAAAAAAAAAAAAAAAAAAAAAAAACCAAAAAGCCTGCAATGTCTGATTTGTACTGAGCCACTTCACCTACACTCGACACACTAACATGAAACAACCTTTCACTTGCCCCTGGCTCAGGGAATCCTTCCGCAGCATCATGTGCACCTACCACTGTCCTGCCAGGTGCCACGTAAGGATTCAAAATTCTACAAGGACAGGTTGCTGTGTTCCTTAGTTTGCACAGTCCGTGAAAGTTGGTATCAAAGTAATTCATCTACATTTTTTGAATGGAAATGTTTAGGGATTGGGCAGGAGCAGCCCATGGAAAGCGCATGCACAGAAATCTAATCGGTGGTACTGAACCAAACCAAATGTACTTAAAAGAATACCTGAGATTCGTGTTAAAATGTCTGAGGGATTTTAAAGTGAATATGTATTGAACTCCTCCTTGTTTTCAAAGAGGTTAACAGCAGCCTTGTTTCTACAAAATGTCACATTTAAACCTAAAACCAAAATATAATCTCATTTTGTGAAGAGTGAATGAGTTGTTTTTGTGTCAGGTCACCAAAAAAAATCAACCCTGAATTTATATTAATAAAAAAATCAAACACATATGGAAGAATATATATCTGCATTACACAGTTATCTGGCAAGCACAACCTAACACCCTGGAAAACACTATATTGCTCAGGTTAGCAGTGTTTACATTTCAATCTTTCAGACACCTAATAAAATCATAATTACCTATCTCAGAAACTAGAAAGTAATCATTTTTGACAGGTATTTCGTAAGAACTAATTAAATAAATTATTTCAGAACTGATTGGTTATTTTTTCCCACCATTTTAAAAGCAACTCAATTTTTCTTAGACAAGGATTAGAAATAAGATTTGTCAAAATCTACCAAGTAAATATTAGTATTGCAAAACTGAAATATCAACTGAAGAAAACTTGTGTTCATGTCTTGAAAGGACTGGCTTTGTAACCACAGCTGTTATTTCATGTAGAGCATTCAGGGAGGATTTCCTAGTACACAGAAAATGCACCCACACAGAAACGCAGAAGTCTTATATTCTGAAGTTTACAAACAGGAAAAATGTCCTATTTTCTTTCCTGCATGGAAGACACTTTTCATGTTTCCTAAATAAATAAACAAATTTACACTGTGCTTGTATTACAGTTCTTTGAATAACTGTAGAATTTCATATGATGGTCATGGCATTACACAACATTCATGCCTATATGTATGTATAGAAATACATATAATAGACATGGAAAATGTGCTGCTAAAATGGATAAGATTGTTTTTTTCAAAATTCTCCCAGTCTTTATCTTTTTACATATATGGTAGAGCTGTTTTTCCTAGACAATCACCAGTTAACCTACTGCTTGGTCTTCAGCCTAATAAAAAATACAATAAAATTTTTATAAGGTTACAAAAGCTAAATTTTTAAAATTTATGCAATGTTGTGTTCATTTTAGAAATCAAATACTTGGTTAGAAAAGGCAAAACATCCCCTGAATTTTGCATAAAGATCATGCCATTCAAAATAATGTGTGAAAAACCCATTGTGAGATGACAAGAAAAGGGCAAAGCATTTTCTTAAACATGAAGAGTGTAATTTCCCAAAGTTTATTGTTATAAATGTAGAGCATGCTATAAAGCTGTTGGAGTTCCAGAATAAAAATTTTGTATTTGCAATAGCACTTTTCTTGATTACTGTGGATTAGCATATTTATGAGGTTACTCCGCCTCAGGTTTAAATCCACAAATCAAAGGTTTATATCAGCATGGGTAATGGATTACACAGAAGTCTATAGCCTGCGATATCCCAAAGGTATCTGTCTTTCAGAAGATTTATGTGTATAATACCACTTTGTAGAAATTACAATTTCTGATCTTTTGCACGGTGCTGGGTGATTCCCCTCTCTAATGTGTAAAACAACTAAAAAGCAGCGTTCTCAGTCAGCAGAGAAATTCATTGATGTATTTTTCTTGTTCCCCTCCTCACCTTTTGACAAGACCATGAAAGACAGAGGCTCTAATTCCTTGATGTACATAGCACTGCTACAATGAGAGCAGAAGTCATTGTGAGCGTATTTGATGCAATTAAACTTCTGAAGAGAGGAAGGAATCTGCATTCCAGCAGCCATTCACAGCACAAACACGTGAATTTTGTTCATCCTATGAACACAACTACCATAGAATACACACAAAATTCAAAGATTAGTCTCCCCTTTTTTACCCCACAGGTGAGTGATGACTATCTTTATTATTAGTGGTAAGCACCTACCAACTTCCTTTTGGCTTCAGAAATACCAGGATTTCAGAGCAGAATCCTAAGAAATTGAAATGCTTGGTCCTTCCTACCTCTCATGAAAGACCTTAACCAGTCAAAAGACATCAGGCAGGTTTTTTCAAAACTGTGCGTACCCAAGTGAAACTTTTTTATCATCATCGTGTAATGATGACAAAGGGAGATACAGAAATCTCATTAAACTGTACAGAGAAAATGTTCATCAGCTTTATTGTTATTTCAATCTTATACTGAAGATCCACATCTTGTAGTAAAAGAAACTGAGGTACACAAAGAAGGGTATGGGAGTCATTTACATGGGTGTGTGAGAGTGAAGATAAGAGAAGACATAGTAACCTATATAATTTAGAAGATCCAACATAAAAATATATGAGGAAAAATCCAAACTGATTAGGTTATCTGTATTGTATATTTATTCCACTGAAGGAAAAGTGTGGGGGTTTTGTATGTAAGGGGATGATGTCTTGTTATCTATACAGGGGACAACACTATTCTAACAGATTTTCTGCTGAAAGAACATCACATCCCACAAATGTGAAAATATTAATTGCTTCAAATAAAGTGGAAGTGGTTCACTAAAAAACACCCAGCATACCAGGAAAGAAAATATATAACATGCAAAGAAGAAAATGAATTTAATGTTCTTCCTTGAAGAGGTAATCAAAAGCCAGAAAGTGACAACTGAGACTTTTACAAAATAAAATTAAAATTGAATTCTAAGGATTAACAGAACACATTGTGATTTAATTTTGTCATGTTAATTTTAATCTCTTTAACTTTTATCCCTCATTTGAAACTCCCATTATATTGCAAGCTGTAATAAATTTGAAAAAAAAGCAGAGACAACCGTCAGCTCTAAACTTAGGTCAGCCTTGTAATGCAATCTGTAGAGTCAGGGTGATATATCACTGATATATCATATCGTTGACTGATATGCTGTCAGATTCAGAGAAGTATAAAAGATGCAGAGAAACGTGTAACGCAGGAACCTTTGGCATGGTATTTTTTTAATAATTTGCAGAAATTAGGTGGGGAAAGGTGGATGAGTAACTGGGTTTCAGGAAGACTCAGAAGGATGCGAAACCAAAGAGCAGGGCCCGCTCGGCTCAAACTGATCTCCAATAAACAAGTCTAGCCATGCTGCCATTTTGGCAATGACACGTGAACTACACAGACAGGAACTGGCAGCGGTCATTCCCACGAAACTACAGTGTTTGTAACAAAAGTTTTATCACTGAAATACCAAAATGGCAGTGTAATATAGGAAACGTAGCACCGAGAACTGTGATCTGGGAGGCTGCCTGCAAAGCTCAGAATGGGCTCATGGACAAACAGCAAGGAGCTTCAGTCAGATTTATTTGAATTCATTAGGGCCTTAGTTGTTCAGAAGAAAACGAATTTTCAAACTTGTCAGCACAGAGAGTACTTTTTATTCTCACTTTTTAAAAAACGTATTTCCCAATATATTTTCCAGAAGTTCCAATTGTTAAATTAGGCATGTGCAAATGGACATTAACCATTTGTCTGTTAAACAGCTTTAACAAAATCAAAATCCAAAGAAAATAAACACACTTGTGCAGCTAGAGCACTTCATGCTTTCAGAGAGCAAACGAAAATACTTTTCAAGAGCCCTACACAATTATAATGCTGAATGCCTGAACTCTGTCAAGACGTAGGCTGTGCCTTTTCCCTTCTCATGTTGAATACTTCATACCAACTAAAGGCAGAAACACTAAGATCTGCTTTTGGGGGTACTTGTTCAGCTATCTAGATTGTTTTCATTTGAGCAGGAAGAGAAAGGGCGTCTGCAGAGCAAAATTCGATCTCAAAATAGTGAATAACATCTTCCGACAAAACAAGTATATGAGTCAGGGCAAAGATCCTGCATGAAAAAAACATTCAGAAAGATAAAAAATTCAATTTCTGTTACATTGACGTTTACTTTAGAGCTCTAAAACACCTCATATGCTGTACTGAATCTATATGATAGAAAAGTTGGGCAATAAGTAGGAAATCTATTTGGAACACCCAGTCAAATAAAGATTGGGTATCTTCTAGCCTTCCTCTACGCCTCAGTAAAATGATTTCTACTTTTAACTAGGAAAATGCTTCTCAAGTGCAATATGGTAAATTCTAGGAAATCCTCTAACAAAGCTTTGTTTCCTAAAAATCAAAGGACTCTGTATGTCCTGCATGAACAGCTCTGGGCTCAAAGACTGATTTTAAAAAATAAGAGCCTACAAGATTTCTAATGAGAGACCAAGATAGATGACCTTAAATGTACCAGCTGAAGGAAAGACACCTACAGAAGTGCACGTTATCAGATATCAGAGAAGTAAATGGAAGAAAATACTTACAAAAGCATCAATTATTCACATTAATTTTAGAGAAATATCAGCACAAAATATGGGTTTTTCTGCAGAAACCTAGGAAAATCAAGGTTGCTGTTTGCTCCCATAGCTACTAGTTTCTGATCACTCCCATAGCAACTTGCTTTTGAAAAGTGGCTGACCTGGCCCCAAAAAAATATAAAACACTTTTAAAGAGCCTTTCTAATGAAAAACTACTTTTCTAAAATGTGCAAATGGAAAAAGGTGTGGTTTAAAAAAAAAAAAAGTGAAATCTTGGTTTAATCCTGAAATAGTTTTCTGGAAAGTTGTAGAAACAAACAAACAAACAAAAAACCCCACAAAATTTTCTCAAAAAATGTTCCCACAAAATCATCATATTTGACAAACTCCAATTATTTCACTCTATACCCCTGAGAAGGCTTTTTTAAGAGAGCTATGGAGCAGGGCACAAATATTAACGATACATCCCCAAACAGACTAATACCTTAAGAGACAATTCAGACTATCTGGCTTCAAGCACAGAAAAGTGTTGAAGAAACAAAGTTAAGAAATTAAAATCATACCGTTTACTCCCTGCAGGGTGAACTTTCTCACGTATAGATTTTAAAGGTATCTATTTTGCCAAGAGTCATATGTAAGAAACATCCCCAGAGAATTTCAGGAAAGATTTTCAGTATGTTTTCTGGGACAGAAATCCAGCAGAAAGATATCTACCACTAACTGCATTGACTACAGTCAAAAAGAAGGGTTATTTTTTTTCCTCATTGATTACAGAAAGTACAGATCATTCCATTTTACCTTGCACCCTTTTGTCCAAATGAGAACATACTCACAGTTTTCACTGAGACAAGAACATACTTATAAAAAAATAGAGATTTTGTATATTTACTGTTTCTGAGAACAAACACTTAATTGGTTTCTAGCTGCAAGTGAGGGGTTTTTGCAATTATTTTATGCATCTGTAGAGGGCTTAATGGTGATTTATGTTGTTTACTAAAATTCTGACTTTTCCTGTTGGGAAAGAGTATAACGAAACCACGTGATCATATATAAAGTTTACAACGGATTTTCACAAATGAGATGTTCTATGTTGCAAAATTCATTCAGTACAAATACATTCTCAATAATAATAATAATAATAATAATAAAGGTCAGTTAAAAGCGTTTTATATACCAAACTTGAACTTAACTCCAATGAAATTGAAATATAGGAAATTCTATTTAAAACTAAGAAATTTGTTTGACTGCAAGGATTATCAAAGACTGGAACAGGCTGCTCAGACAGGTTGGGTATTGATTCTATATCCTTGGAGATATTCAAAACCTGACTCAAGAAAGCCCTGGACAACTTGGTTTAGCTGACTCTGCCTTGAGGGGTCAGACAATCTCCAGATGGTCCTTTCCAACTCCAATCATTCTGTGATTCTATGAATAAGCATGATTCTTTCCCTTCTCACAGGTTGCTAGTGTGGGTTATCAGGTCCCTGCATCAGTAACAAGAGACAAGACAGAAAAAAGATTTCTGAGAGTTTTAATTTTCTCTCTATTCCTCCAAAACTGACAAGTGCAGAGACGTACACATTAAAAGTGCTTACATGAAAAAACAAATACTCTCTAGTTCAAATGAAACTTAACTTTTCCCATGTTCTTTATCAAAGAAAGCTATGTTTTTTGTTAATTTCAAAGCATAAAATATGCAACATCTTGCAAATGTCTATTTATATCACAAGAAAAAAAAAGAAGAGAAAGTATCAAACGATATTTTGACAAAAACTGACTGACATTCAAAGTTCGCTAGATCAAAAGTTCCTGAAAGAAACGCCCTTATTCTGGTAATGATGAAAAGTACTTGACACAATGATGTAATTTAATACATATATTTGCTGCAACACACTACTGCAGAAGCACCAAGCTAATGCTTATACTTCGTGAAGAGCACTTCTCTGCCTTTTCATAGGTGGGCTGAGGAATTGCACTGTGAAGCAATATCTACTCAATGACTCAATCTCTGTACAATACCATTAATTTAATTTTAAATCACCTAGAGAGTTAAAATTGTTTTTCCTAACAGACAAACTGGAAAGCTGATCACTTTCTATGACAACTAATTGAGCCTACAAATCTGATGGCATCCTTTTGGACCCTTGTTAAATGAATTAGGGGAAGGTTATGGCAGGTTGAGTTTTCCGTAGAGAAAAGTCAGAACATTGAAATTTCTGTGATTTAGAAAAATAGGAATGTGGAGGTCAGGGTGATCAGACCTTGTGTCCCTCAGTGAAAGGCATTCCATGGCAATGGATAGTTTCTCAAGGCCTACAGAACACTGAAGACTCATGCTGCTGCTCAGACACAAAATGCACTTGCTAGTATTCAACATAAAATCTTATATGGGAATAAAAACACCCAGCAATCAAGGAGGGAAGGCAAAAAGGAGAGAAAGGGACATATGGAGGGAGGGAAGACACCTGCTTAATAATGCTGGAGATATTAAAAATCCATCTGGACATGGCCCTGGGCAATCTGTAGTAGCTGACCCTGCCTGAGCACAGGAGTTGGACAAGGTGAGTTCCAGAGGTCCCTTCTAACCTCAAAACACTGAGTGATTCTTAGATAATACAATGAGAGCCACACTCATTAAAGCTTTAAAATTATTTAAAAAACCCCAAAGTTTATTAATTCTTAATTGATGCATTTCCGATCTTAGTCTTAAAACCCCCCCCATAATTATTCAAATCTGCTTAATATCCTTCCAAAATGAACAAACTCAAATGAGAGATTTGAAGTGTTCTGAAATTGAAGATTAATGGATGTATTACCAAAAAATCTTTGTATATCTTTTCAGTCAGAACTATATAAAATACTCTGCTGCTCTGTTGAAGTATTTATGTTCTTATCTTGCTTATTTTTGCATTTTTATTAACTTTTTCTTTATCGTGAAAAAAAATCTTAGTGCTGGGGATGAACATCTCAATATTCCATCAAATCTCTACCATAAATATTTCTGATGCCTTTTTCCTATTAAAAGAAGAATTCCATCTTATTTCCCTTTGCAACTTATTTACAAAAATTCTATCTATAGATTTTAGTGACTCTTCAAGGTCTCCAAATATTTGTTGTGCTATAATTTAGAGTCCCGACAGAAATCAAAGATAACAGAACTCAAGTGTAATTTCAGGTCAACTCCTTCTCTATTGAAAGCTGATAGGTTATGATCTGTTTCCTAGGTGAAGTCATTATACCAATATTTCTTCTGATACACCTGTTAAAGATGTTCAGTTTGGAATGTAAGAATTCTGATTAAAGTGATAAGCAAGTTAGAGCTCTCAAATCAAAAGAAAATCTTAATAATTTTCCATAATTCTTTCAACACAAGTTAGCATAAATATGTTGGGGTTTTTTTTATTTTAAACTCAATCTGCCTGATCATTTTAGCAAGTATTCATCTATTCTTTGGGCTAGATATCTTTGAACAGATAAGAAGATGATCTTAAATTTTATTCAAAGGAAAGGTAATAAAATTGCACAATACACCTGTTACAAAAACCAAAACCTAATGTGTTATCTGATGTTATAAGTGACATTCTCAGTTTCATATTTCCACCTTACTAAAATAGGGTACTGAGCTTATTTGCTGCATTTTAGGTTATATTTTAAATTTGTAAAACCTGATACTCAAGTGCAGGTTGTGACTTTATATGAACCTCCAAATTCCAACTGATTGTCTGAGTCTGGAGTGAACGAACTACTATGTTCTCACTGCACTTTCAACAGGAGAGAGAATAAGCTCTGAATCACAAGATAGGAGGCAGAAAAAACCCCAAAGATGGTTTAGGGAGTTGATGGCAACTTGATGAGAGTGAAATGGTGTGGAAGCTTCAGAAGATGAGAACCAGAAGACATGATTCCATATTTAGAAAGGACAAGCTATGGTGCTAAAAGGACTTACCAAAAAATTTCTAGAGTGCTAAAGGGAGCCAGGGGTTTAGGTTCTATGGTACAAGCACATGTCTGCCTGCAGACATCAAAGTATTTGTAGTGCATTCATAGACAAAACTGATCTACTTAAGAATAGAAAATCTCTCAGAAACCTTTGCTATGGCAGATTGGACAGTCATAAAAAAAGCTGTTTCTCTGAGAGAGTAGGTTTTCCACATTTTAATTGCATTGGAGATGTGCTACAAGAAGCAAAGCCTGAGTTCAAAGGTGAGGCTGAAGTCTGTAAGCACATCAGCAACTACAAATTGAGGCTAAAGTTAAAAATTTAAGTTCCAGACCACTCAAAAAATAACTTTTTGAACCCGTCCTTTGTGTAATCTCCAAAGCACCAGTAGCTCTATTGGACTGTAAGAATGAGAAACTGATTAATTTGGCCACAAGCAGAGCTTTCATCCATCTGTTTGGGAGTAAAAGTCACACTTGATGGGTCAAGAAGCACCTTATACCTGAGTACCTATTTCAGATGCAAAACTGCTGGGTTTATATACATTTTTCTATTAAGCATCTAAAGGAGAAGCTCACTGTTTTATAAAGAATAAAGATAATAGCTACATAAATGTTACAACATTTAACTTGTTGAAAGAAAAATTACACCTTTATTTTTTGAAGTCTGTTCCAATGCTGCACTTATGTCATATAGCAGAGCTTGGTTTAAAATATAAGTATCCATAAAAAGGTGATATGATAATATCTTGTGCTAATGGTGCCATTATCAAGCTATAAAATGATGCCATTATTTTGCCCAACTGTGTGGCTTCATGCCCAAGGCCGTTGTTCCAGCTGGGAAGAACAACTCACAGTAATATGGCATATTATGAAATCTCCCTAAATATGTAAGAGGTTTCATAAATGGAGTGCATTTATGCAAGCCACGCTATTATCTAATAAAACAGCCTCATGATTTATATCTGAGAGTAGGAAATCATGCCAAACCACCCCTTTCTAAGATTCAAAAATTAAATATATAGTTTCAAAGCTAACTAAGATGGAAAAAAAAGCTGATACGGACCTCATCCTCAAGTAACTGTTATAAAAATTATCTCCCACACTTTCTGGGAGTAAGCCAGCTGTCAGAATTTAGGGTGATAAACCATAAAGAGGTCAGTGGTCAAAAAATAAAAACTCCTTAAAGCTCTCAAGACAGCATTCAATGCACACAAAATCAGGGATTATAAATACAGCTAAATAAGGCATTTTAACATTTCTCCTACATCTTGAATCTTGTCTGTTTTATATACATGAACCATAACACCCCTCCTACTTTGAGAATTCTTGAAAGTCATTGAGTCTCAACTTTATCTCTCAAGTTCAAAAACAAGACAAATTGAAAGATCTGTAATGGCATCTTTACATATTCATTATTAACATCTGGCCAGTTTCTAGTTTTGTACTCCAAGCATGATCATTCCTCTTCATGCTCACAAATTGAAACTGCAAAGGGAAGAATAATTCTTGGCATCATTCTCACATAAGAAGCAAATCTAAATTATGACATCAGTTGCAGATTGACTCAATAGTAAATTACCAAATCAAATTTACTCAGGACCTTGTAATTTAGTTTCAATCTAATTTAATTCAATTTTAGCTGTGATATATAAATGCTGATTAGTAGACTATTGCATAAGAATATAAGTATTTCAGTTTCTTAATTTACTACTATTTAAGCTACAGTAGATTTCTCTTTTTTTTGTTGCTGTTTGTTGTGGGGTTTTTTTCAGACATAACTGAACAGTACTAGGAATGATACAAACATATGTTAAGGAATTAAATCTGGAATCTGTGCCAATTAACTCTACATCATAATTTTCTAGAATGCAGAAAATAATTCCCCCTTTGCAAACAAACCAAGCTACAAAACCATTCTATAATTTATACAACGGGCCACACTGACAGTGGTTTATGTGAAAGATACAGCTACAACCACTGCTCCTCAAAAATGCTATATACTTATGTTTGAAATTTAGATTTCTTCATCATGTGATTATCACTCAGTGACCTTACAGAATTCTGTGATTTTTTTGTATTCCAGTACTACCAAGTGAAAGTACAATTAAAGGACACTGTAAAGAACAGTGCAGACATATGCTAAAATGCCAGCTGTTTTTTTCCACACTGTGTTGTACTTACTGGTCTTTACTTCAAGACAGGTGAACATCACTAAAAAGCTAAGCTATGACAATATGTATCTAACACATTTTCACAAATAAAAGAATGCTAAAAATCAGGATAAAACTATCAGACTGTCATTTTCTAATTACATGGCTGTGTTTATGCTAAAGCTATAAAGGACAATTAAAACAACTAATCTAGCAGTTTAGTTAGAATTTTATTTTGCGATATTCACTAAAAAAATTAAAAACTGCCATGATAACACTCAAGATACATTAAAAGTAGTTTGCTCCCGGGATCACCTCCTATGACCTGCTGGCAACACTCTGCCTAATTCAGCCCAGGATACCATTCACCTTCTCTGTCACAAGAGCAAGTTCCCGATTCATGGCCAGTCTGTGCCCAGCAGAACCCCCAGGGCTTTTTCTGCAAAGCTGCTTTGCAGCCGGGCAGCCTCCTCTCCTGCACTGCTCCATGGGGTTTTTTTCTCCCCAGCTGCAGGGCTTTGCCCTTCCCTTTGCCGAACTTCATGAGGTTCCCGTCAGCCCATTTCTCCAGCCTCTCCACGTCCTACTGGATGACAGCACAACCCCCTGGCATTTCAGCCCCTCCTCCCACTTTTCTGTCAACAAAAAGCTTGCTGCTCCATGATCCAGATGAACATATTGAGCCCCACGATGTTATTCACTAACAAAGTGTTCCATAAGAACAACCCAAATGGACAGATTTAATTTAAGCTCAGAACAAACAGAACTGTAACTATATACTGTTCTGACACTGAAGTAATTCTGACTTGTATATGGAAATGAATATGGAAATTTATAGAAAGTAATTATATCAAGGAACATTATATATATATATATATATATATATATATACTCCTTTTATATATGTGTGTACATATATACACATATATGTAACTGAAAAGTAAATGGCATCAGTAAAATGTACCCACCAGGCCACATTCAGGTTTAGATCTCTCCCATTCAGTTTATCTCTTCTCCGTTTATTATCTTCTTATGTCTATCACCAATTTCCTGACATATTTCATTTCTAGCACAATAGAATAGGCAAGGGGAAGGTATTAAATAAAACGGAGTTAATATTGTTGAACAAGTTTATTTGAATACTGATGCAGTCCTTATGAAAAATTTCAGGCTTATATTTAAATCTGTTCTGTAACTAAATGAAATCTGTTTCTGGTGAAAGAAGGCTTAGTAAATTCCTATTGCAGAAAACTGATGCTGCTTTGCAGCAAACTGTTACGGTTGTGTGGTGAGGAAAAATACCTTTAAATCTGAAACTAACTTTTAATGTCATATGAATCTAACTTTTCTGGTAGACACGTCTCATACAAGGTCAATAAAAAAGTACCTTTTGAAAATGCCTCAGAATGTCCTATGAGCTTCATAAGTCCATACACTTTAGCTTTCCCTAATTGAAAAAACACTAAAAAACACTACCTTTTTTCCTGAGAGAATAAAAGGAAAAATAATTCCTTAAACCCTGTTTTCTACTAACTACACTCAATCCTTTATAAAAGACAATATACCTTCCTTAGTATACAAAGCAAAAATGAGGAGTTCATATATAAAGCAATTTGTGACCAATCAACATTCAATATTCAGGTTATTCATCACAGTCCCCAACCACAGGAAGAATTTGTTTTCATTGAGACATGAATACCGAGTTAATGATAGGGGTTTGAAAAAAAAGGTGCCCCAGACATGAAAAAATTACCCTAATCTTTGACAATTCTAAAGCTAAATTTTCTACAAAAACTGAGCTTAATACATACAGTAACACTTTAAAAACCTCATTTAGAAGGTTTCCATTACACATTTCTCAAATGAAGGCATTTCTACACAACTTTAAAGAGAACAACTAAAATAGATCTTCCAAAGTTAAGGAGGAGAAATAGAAAACTGAGGGTTCCAATGACACTTCAAGAGAAGGCAGAACAACCGATGCTGTTGCACAGCTACTGTCAATGGTGCTTCCCACCACCACGAGCAGTGATGGTGCCAACTTGATGGTGAAAGGCATTTTGGATTCCTAACATAGAAAATAAGATGAGAAGGAGGAAATAATTTCCATTTCTTGTCCACTTACACAGTTTTGATCCAGGGCAGGCAGGAAATCACAATTATTCTTATCAATAGAATAATACTAATAAATGCCTGTGTTTAACCCCCTTTGCTTGCGTGAAAGGGGAATTTTTTTAAAGAGAATGGATAGAAGGTGAGACAATGGAAGGGGAAGAGAAAAAGGCTTATTTGACAGCAGGAAAACTGTAAAGACAGATGCTATATGATAAAATAGATTCAGACCACAGACATGGAGAAATAGAAAAAAGCATACCTTTTAACACGCACGTGAGCACTGTGGTTTTTTTTTCTTCAGAAGATCTTAGCATATAACTTCAGATTAGCAAAAGTAGCTATGTAACTACATGCTGCTCAATGATGCTTAAATCAGAGCAATTACCAGTATTCTGTTTGTAGAGACAAGGGTTGAATTCAAAGGAAAACAAAATAATCAAAATGAATAGTTTTTACACTAAACATCTATACTTGCTACCCAGAGGATTAAAGAGACCTTCATGTCGGAAGGCAAGATGACTGATGAAGACAGAAAATTCTTTTGTTCTTCCTCTTTCTGAATAATGGAATGCTTCACTGAGGAAAATAAAGTGTACAGAACTATGGGACCATACTATTACAGAAATCTCGGATTAGAACATAGTATTTTAATTGTTTAAATTTTGCTTTGAAAATTTCCTTGATGACTGTGAGGCACGCTTAATCATTCTGGCTAATTTGCAAGATGGAACTCAATAGTACAAATGTTTTTCACTTGGAATATCTGAAATTGAAACAAAAATAAATTACAGCCCTTACTAGGACTTAAAATCCTAGTATAAATTTTTAATGTACCACCCTCATTTATACAATAAATAGTGTTATCTTTCTTCTTGATCTCAAAGAATTTTGGGTCAGATCGAGGCTCTTCCCACGGTATTTTATATGCATTTCATACAAGCTATCTTTGGAGAAGGAGGGATGAAACAGAGCAATAGTTTACACCGTCAGGCAGCAAAACTGTCATCATACATGAAAAACAAAGTAGACAAGGACATAAGAAGAGGAACGTTTTGTTTAAAAGTCACATTTGGTAGAAACACCATGCTCTTTTGCTTATCAAGTACTTTCTTCATAGCTGCACTTTTACTTACCTCAAAACTGAATTCCACCATTACCTCAGTTTAATAGTTAAAACGAAATTGATCTGTAAAGTATTTCAATTAATAAACTGAGATACATAATATTTCCTATCAACACTCATAATATTTTTTAATATATTTCCATGTCTTTCCTCTTCTTCCATTAGTTTCTTCAGCACAACAGCAATCTCAGCCTATGACCTGAAGGAGTCTCCACTCCAATTCTCCTCTTGAAACCTCTTAGCTTTAACCTTGGAGAGCTTTTATTTCTCTTTTGAGCTCTAGTACATAGTTCTGAAACACTTTCAACACCATTCTTATCTTCTCAGAACACAGTAATAGCCCAGTGCAGCAAAGATTTTCAAGGCATGATGAAATAGTTTAAATCAGCTTCTGTATATCCTGATGGACACAGTTATCATTGGTTAGGGGTTAATCAAATATTATCTCTTGCGGCACTGGGAGATTTGGCAGGTAATTCCCCAAAATATTTGGTGCCTTATAAAAGCACAAGGGCAGTACAACTCTTTTCCTCAGATTAAATGCCCCTTTTAAAATTTGCTGAAAACATGTTTATTTCATGCAAAGATTAATTAAAGTGTACTTACACAGTCATCATAATTGGGGAAAAAAAAAAAACCCACACCACCAAAACTAAGAATACCAGAAGAAACTAAGAAAACGAATTAAAGCTATTTCTTAATTTTCAGCACCATAACATAGCTTCTCCCCTTAAGAAAGACTTCTTTCCATCACTTATTAAATCATGATTTCATGCTGATTTCATGCTTGTACATGGTTTTGACTAACAACTGAAAAATTAATTTCATATCGAGATTGAAGTAGAGAAAAAAATCATATAGGTAGGTTTGCATGTAAATTTTGCAGTGTGACACTAAATCCTCCAATATATCCAGCCATGGATTCAGCTGCAGAGGACACACAGATCCACACAGCTCTCCAAAACTCATATGATGATTCTATGAAGCAAACAAGGGTGGTCCCTTTGCATTTCCCCAATGTACGAATTCTCTCCATTCCTTTATAATACCTGTAAAGAACCTATCCATAAAAGGATATGAAATAAAATCAAAGATAAATAATGGCTGATACCACAAAAGTCATCAACAGTACCCATATGCCCAACCTCTTCAGAAAATGAGCATCCAAACATCCAGATGCCTTAAAAAATGCTACATAGTAATGATCTGTGACTTACAGAATTTGAGAATTGGGAAATATATTTGTAAAGAAGGGGGTAGGACACTAGTTATTATCAAGAAAAATATAGATTTGGTTGAAAAAAATATGACTCCTTTCACACTTTCTTGATTAAATAATAACTTTGGGAATTTCAATTAATCTGCTTGTTAATAAAATGTCATTTATATTGTGTCTGCAGGTCAACTGCCTTTACAGAAACAGTATTAATGTTCACATTACGTAGTTAAGAGAAAGATTCTCCTTAACAATGTGTTCAAATCAAAGAAATAACTTTGCTATTAAAAGTTCAAAAAGCTCAGTTATATTCTACCACTAGTGGCATATTGAATATGAAAGTTTATTTTATCTATATGATTAAATCTGAAACAGAAATGACAGTAGCCACTAATTAATTTCAAAAATATTTCACAGAACTGAGACTGCAATGATACAATTAGTCAAAACAAAGTCAGTGATGTCTTTAACCAGTTCTGAATGCTATTGTTTCACACTTTCTTTCTACTCCTAAAATAGAAGACAAAAACCCCACGAACTTTCAGAACAGAAGGTTGTAGCAATTTACCAACTCCCTGAGCAGCAGGGCAAAATAGTCAAGTCAATTAAAGAGTATGTACTAGACCAATTGTGTTATCGTTCCTTGTGGAGCAAAGGGCTCAAATTGTCAACAAACTTGCAGTGAAAGAAGAGTCAATTGGTAAAAGACCAATTTCATTTGTTTTTAAAATGTTCGCATGAAACTCAGGAAGCTGCAAACGGACCAGTTTAATCCACCTCTTCTGAAGCCCATTAACTGCTTTCTAGTAATCACACTCCTTAGTTCTACAAAACTGTTGTTTTAAATTATGAATTATTGCTCCTTCATAAAAACTTCAGAGATAATTGTAAACACTCCTCATCCTTGCTACTGTTTTCCCTCTGCAGAATGAGTAGTAGGACAACTGCCTGTCATATCATGAGAAGGATGATTTCATTCATTAAATAAGATGAAACCAATGGATTCACTTCACTTCTGTTATTACAAATTGTTCGCATCAAAAAGGAAAAAAACCCCATGGAATATTGAAAAAAATTATAACACTGAAAACATAATAAAAGCACAGCAATTACAGCAGATGGGACATACCTGCTTCCCTAAAGGAGAATAAAACCTGTCCAGATAAACGGTTATATAACTTCTTTTTTAAAACCCGTAATTTTAGAGATTTTAGAAACTGCCTGTGTCACCTTTCCTTTTAGTATGTCTAAACTAAATATCTCCTACTGATATTTAGTCCCGTTTCTTCTTCTAGTTCTCTCTCTCCATCTTCTTCCTCCATCATCATTCAGGCAACTTTAGCTGTGGTATCACCCTTTAAATCTTTCCTTTATGAGATTAACAAGTGAGCCCATTTCAGTATTGTCTCAAGTCATTTTTTTCTAAACCTCTTTGCAATTTTTACTATTCTCTGAACTCTGAGGCTGAAACCAAAAAAAGCTGAGTAGAGCAGAAGGACTGCTCTAAAAATCTCATTTAAAACACTTTTCTTCAAGGCAACTAATCTTGTTTTATGTCTTTGTATTCCTTTTCATTTTGTTCTCTTTGTATCCTGAGTTACTGTTTGAACAATATTGACACAAGAAGCGCCAGCTTAGCCATAGAATTTTAAAGTATAATTTTAGTATGATCATTTAAATAACAACTTGCTTTTGCTACACTGTACTTTAAAAAGCATTTAAAAACTTTATTAGTATTATATATAATTAATAACAATTGAATCTTTCCTTCTACAAACCCTCAAAATATTATTGTAATGATGCAGCATTCACCATTATGTTCCTTCTCATCAAAAACACAATTAACCTTAGGACATCTCCTATCATATTGTTAGTACATTGTCACTACTGTATCTTCCATATTTATCAGTTTAAATTAAAAATACCGAAATAAAAAAATTCCTTCCTCCACAAGTTCCTTGATTTCACCAGATTGAACGAGGCTAAACAAACGTAACGTTTACATATCACGAAAATCAGTATAAAAAATATGAGCAAGCATTTAAGCTGGAGGTTATTTCACAAAAGTAAAAACCCACACACAAAGCATTTTATACAGAGTGAAGGCAACTCCAGTAATTCAGCATTTGTGCTAATGGAGACAGCATGCAAGTGGACCTGAACAGAAGGTGATGGTTTAACACCATGCTATCGTGCTGTTTATCACTATGAATGATAAACCATGCAAAAACATCTCGCAAATGAAACTCCATTTCATGATCATATTTGTAAAGTCAGGAGTATAAATTCACATTGGTACTGTTCTGATAAAGCACCTATGCATTAACATTGTGCACACAGATTTCACTGGTTTCCTTAACAGATTTAATTCCACTATACAGAATAGAATTTGAATTTGTCACCTCAAATGAAATCCGTTTATTTCCTGTTAAATTGTTATGTGAATTTTTGTGGTTGTTGTTTGGGGTGGGGGGCTTTGTTTGTTTGTTTAATCAGAAGTCCTTGCCCTTTTCCTTTTGGCTGCTACACAAGGTGTAGAATAGGCAGCACTAAAGCAAGTTCTCCAAACTACACCAGCCAAGCATAAAGAAAAATACAAATGGAATGTGAGGCACCTTAATGGAGTAGCCGAAATTGTAACGATAACAATGGTACTGTGCAATTTAATCTTCTAACTGCAAAATGATGTTTTGACAGACTAATAACTGTACACTGCACTGTCATGCTATTCAAAGATTCAAACTGAAGGTGAAGAACCATTAGGTTGGCCAGGAAGGGAAGAGGAAATGAATCTTAAATGCAAAGAATAGAGCTTGCTTAGCCGTGTAAAAGGCTGACAGGGAATAGGATTGCCATGCATAAATACAAAAAAAGGGATAAACATCAGGAAGAATGAAGAGCTACTGATGTCACAGAAAATGACTGCACAATAAAAAATATGTCTAAACAGAATGACTGTATTTATGGAGATAAAGGAGATTGTGAAACTATTTTAAGTTCAAATCGTGAGGGAATCTGCTTTTTAAAACAGAGTTTATGAAAATGTTTGCCAGTAACATATCCTGTTACATATGCAAAAATTACTTTAAACACACAGTTCTACACATTGTTCAGGTCCAAATAATTAATACAGAAGAGAAACCAAAGAAGAGGCAAAATAAGACCAAATAAGACAAAGGACTGTCAAAAGAATACAGTGATTGTATCCATGTTCAAGATGTTTTCAAGTAGCCCTTATTTATACAAACTCTAAATAAAATTCAAAGGAAGTGGATGTAAGGAGATGAGTATCAGTCTTTACAATGAAACAAAGACAAGATTCAAACATATCAGATTAGTGTAATATCGCCAACTCCTCAGGATGCCTCTTCTAGTTAGAATGGAGAAGCGAATTGATTACACTGCAAATAACGCAGCTGCAATTGATTTTTTTTCTACCACTAGACCACAGATGAATATAGCTAGAAAAGGTTTTCAAAACAAATCAAGTTGTGCGGTTAATGCCCATAGAATATAAAGGAGGTGTCATTAGTTTAAAAGAACCCAAAGAACCCAACAGTGTTATCATATTACAGAAAAAGTATTATAAACTTACAGTAGCTAATATAGCTATGATGTGAATTAAATAGCTTTTTGGTTTTTCTAATGTCTAAAGGTAAGGCAACAGCTAAGGAAAAGTCTGTTCTTACTGGTGCACGTGGGTCTTAACTACAAGAGTGTTAACCTAGGGCAGAACACACATCTTTTGTTGTATCCTCAGTGAAGAGCTGACATAAGCACTACAGAACATTGTGAATGCCTTGTGCTTGGGATGAATGCAGTGATGCAGTCATACAGTTACACCAAGCCTTATGTTGAAGAGTATTCCAGTAATACACCCCCAATGAGAAAGGAGAGCCAAAAAGTTACTGTTAAACCTTTGAACGTACATTTTGTGGATCCTTTCTCCACCACCATCTCACCTCCTAATCTGCAAAGTCTAACAGCAACAATAAAAAAAAAAAAATGTAAATCTTCCACCCTTATATTTCTGTTTAAATGTAGTTTTACACTATTCCCCCCCTTTTCATCCTTGCTACTACCAAAGAATCATAGAATCATTTAGGTTGGAAAACACCTCTAAGATCATTGAGTCAAACTGTTAAGAGATGTACTCCACCCTTGATCTTTCCAATCTCTTGTGTATAAGCACAAGCATTGTCAGATTTTCAGATAGGAATGTATATATAAAATAATAATGCCAAAGGCGGCGGAGGGAGAAGAGACTATTCAGATATAACATTTAAGTGATGTTTTTCTAAGTAACATTTAAGGAACATTTTTTTCCTTATGAAGACAGACATAAATATTTGGCTCAAAAGGCCTAACTGGCTAAATATCAAAAAGAAACTGTCTTGTATTTATATTATACAACTTAATATTTAAAATATTACCTCAAATTTTAACTAGTTTCATTATTTTCAAAACCTTAGGGTTAGAGGGACTCTCAAGAATGCAGTAAATGACATTGAATTCTTCGTATTGATCTTAATGTTCTCTGTAAACTCATTGAACTCACATTTTACCACACAGTAGTAAGTCATGAACTTTGAGTGTCTCAAAGAGATGGCAAAAAAGAGATCTCACTGCTGTCTCCAACTACCTAATCGGTAGGTTGCAGAGAAAATGGAGTAAAGAGTTTTCTCAGAGGTGCACAGAAAGAGAATTAGGTACAATGGACATAAACTGCAACAGATGGAAGGAAAGAAGAACTGACTAGACAAGGATCTGATCGATCAGATCTGCCTTTGAAGTCGGCCCTGATCTGAGCAGGGAACTGGATTGGAGACCTTCAGAGGTTTGTCTCACACAAACTATGCTCTGTTTCCCAGACCCAGAACTTCTGACACTTCCATTAGAGATAACTAACATAAAAACTTCATTATCAGTGAAAATTAGTCATTTTGAAGATCTCTTATATGTACACAGCAGAGAATTTCTCAGACACTACCACTGAGGATAAAGCAAAACTAAAATTACCTTAAATGAAAACAATTCAAAGCCTGCACAAAGATGGTATTAGGAGACAAAGGAGTAATGATGATTCTATACACACATACAAACAGCTTTTATTTCACTCATTTGAGAATATCTGACAGCTTGAATGGTTTTTCACTACCTGGCTTGGTAGTTAATATGGCAATTTTAACAAGACTGCAATCTGTAACAATGTCAGTCTTGTGTATTTTTCTTGTCACTGTAAGGAATAATAATAGAAGGAAAAGACAAGACAGTAAAATGAGGACATCATGAAACAAAAAGAAAAGAGGAAGGAAAGAAAGGCACAAGATTCATCTTCCCCCAGTTTTGTGTAAGGTATATTAATCAAGGGCTAACAATGAAAGATTGGAATAATGAATAAAATTCAAGATAAACAATAATGTCAGACAAGAATAGAAAAATCTGTAGACCATGTTGATTTAAAAATTCATTTTATAAGCTTTAAGAAGCTTTATGCTCAAAACAAGTATTCTATAACCAGCAGTTCTTACACATTTTCACAAATCACTACGCTCCAATCCACGTCTAGATGTCCTCACCCATTCCCAACAACATACATAGCAATATGAGTAACAGAACTTATATTATTTCTGGATATTTTCCTGTTTCTACATGCAAAGAAATTGTATTAGTCCTTCTGGCAAAACGGTCACTTCGAGAAACTAGAATAAAAATTCAACACCGCATGTATTAAACTTTTAACTAATGTAAAATGTAATTGCAAATAGAGATTTGCATTTGTACACATGTGTTTCTAATGCAAGGCCCAGGAAGATTTTTGGATCTTAGTTTTCTAATGTTATTTAAAGCTTTTGTCGATAACTGGCAAGAAAATAATATCATCACTAATATTTTTTTATTTGTCGTGCTGAGGTAAGATAGTGAAAATAATAGTCACTCACCAAGTGTATGGGAGGATAAAGGAAAGGAAAGAGAAGTAAAAACTGCATTTGATACTATAAATGTGGAATCAAAGAATGAAGATCATTCTCAAGGATGGTATTCTGGACTTAGTGACACTGAAAAACATTTGGGGTGATGGTAGATAATCATTTCATTCCCAATGCCGTGATGAAGGAGTTATTTTACTCCTGGATATATAGAGGGAAATATTGAATGTCGCAAGAAGTACTGATTGGAGTCACAAGAATAAAGAGCAGAAAAGATGGAGCTAAGGTTGCTCCAGTTCCTTAGGCAGCACACTGAGCCCATGCTGCTGAAAAGCACCTTTTTTCTGCCCCCTCAAGTACATCATTAACTCTGTGTCCAAAAGAGATGCAATCACACTCAGAAAAGCATAGACAGTTCTGGCTTCCACAATTCCCAAGGGATACTGAATTATTGGAGGGTTCAGGGAAAAGCTAGAAGAATGACAGTAAGTCTGAAGAAAAGCTAAAGAAAAGGTGAGAGAGAACATGGTATTTAGAGCAACATCACATCCTTTACCGGAGGAAGATCTTCTTTCTAGAATAAAATCATATTTAAAGACTAGCCCATGGAAAGCTACAGTTACCATGAATCAAATGTTTTTAAACGGTGGCAACAAGTGACAGACCCGTTTAGTAGCAGTCAGGTGCACATCCCATTTATAAAAATATTTAAGCTGAAAGTGGATTTTTTTTTTTTATTTTTTAATATATAGTCTAGTTCAAACAGCAATTAATTTGTGAAAGCCTATGCTTTAGTTTATGTCTCATGTCAGATTATATGACCAAAGCAGTCCCTTCTGGATTTATTATCTATGAGATATAACACCAAGGTAGCAATGAACTAAAGTGCTTACATGAAAAACTAATGACAAGTAACTAATGTACTTAAAGTCAGATTTAAAAAAAAACAGATGACCTGCAAGCTTTCCACCCTCTTCCTTAATATGCTTATCTGCCTACCTATGTCTGATAATTGCTTGTACTGTCTCCCTGGAGGCAGAGAATATGTTTGTCTAATATAAACTAAGCAGTTTATGGGTTTTCTTTTGGTTTCTTCAAAATACATTCAATTAGCTTTTTGATAATAAAGAATTCAAGAGATTTTTAAAATTACATCATTATCACGATTTAAAGGCCCTTGAAGCATTTAAAAATAAAACCCAACAAACAGTATTTTGTAATAAATACAAACCCTAACATTGTTCTCCACAGTCTAAAGAAGTGAGCACTCACACTATAATCCAACAAAGAGCACAGCAGCTCCCCACTGTCTGCCCAGCTAACAGTCAAGTTTGCAGGTCTGAGTTTGTCTTCTTGCTAAACAAAGAGCCTGTGATTCTACTTCACTTTGGGCTATTCCTTCTGTGTTTCTCAGGAAAGGCATTTGTGGACTTTGACTTCCCCACATCTTCACATTGGTTAGTTCAGCTCACACCATACACACATTAGTTAATCCATGAAGAACCACAGAATGGCTTTGGATTTTTAAATCCTGGAGTCTCACTGAGTAATATAATACTTTCATTTTGTTATTTCATCACAGAAATTAATACATTGATTGAATGGTTAAAAGATTAACCAAGCTTTTAAAAAAAGAGGTCTATTTGAAATATCTGTTCCCATCAAAAATACCTTAAAGAGATCCTAAAGACCAACATATAGCAACTGTTTTTCATGCTCAAGGATTGTCTTCTAGTAGCAGTTTAACTCCTTGCATCTGTGAGTGCAGTAGCTCCTACACATTAGAGTGCCAAATACTGGTTCACTAAAATAAAACAATCTTAAGCATGAATGTCTGCTTAATCTAAGGTAGAACTCCTTGCTCTAAGGATGTTGATGGCATCTTTGCTCACTCCTGAGAACGTTCTTGCAGATAAAACAGTCTCAACTTTTGAAGCCTCGGTGCTTTTGGAAAGCTGGGATTTAGAGACCCCTGCAAACTCAGCTGTAAGAACCCCTGCAGTTTTTAGCTAGTTTGCCATGGCCTGAGAAATTAAGCTCTGAAGCTCTAAGGAAAACCCCAGAGCTCTACTTCCAGTCTGTGCTGTCAAGGTTACCTTGTGCTGGAAACCACTTTTCCCAGTTTCACTGTCTCAGAGACAGTTCAGCATGAGATACCTTGTTGGTCCAGTGCTCAGAGGTCAGGTTTAGAGCCTTCTGTTCATGGCACAAGTGACCACAAGCTGCTGTTGAAGGGCAATCCCACGATGTACATGAGCTCTGGTCTGTGTTTTCAGACCAGGGATCCAGTTAGTCCAGGCACCTTGTAGCTCTGAGTGACAGTTCAGAGCAGCCCCATCAGCAAAACCACCTGTACCCACAGGGGCTTAGGAAACCCACAAGGTACTTTTAGTAACCCTGAAACTCCTGTCCGTCTCAGGACCACAACAAGACTGTCATCCCTGCTCAGCAGACGTGGGGTTCCCGATATGTCTACTTCACAAACACCCTGCAGTGAAATTTTTAACCTCATTTTGGGCCACTGACATTTTGTTTACTAAATAGTGTTGAAAAACATGGATTTGGTAGAAATCCAAATTTAAACAATAATATAAGAAACAGAAATCCTGCACGTTGTCCACATTTATCTATAAATTCCTGATCAGAGAGGGCAACTAAGGTTTCTAGAACTGACAGTCACGATAAATAGGTTGAAAATATCTATTCTCTACCACCACCAGCTTCCTATTTCCATTCTGATTCCCTATGAGCCAAACATTTACTTTCAGATAATTCTGAGGCCACTGAGTATGACCTTTAAAGGCTTCTGCAGTTCAACAAGGCATAGACATTTCCTTCAGGGAGAATCTTAATATTTGAAAGTGTTTTTTTCTTGTTATTAAAAACCAGTTTCTATACCCCATCATAGGTTTCCCTCAAATCCCATTTATTTTCTATGGCTAATCATAAGTCGTGAATAAACATAAGCTACCTTTAAGCAATATTTTTTTCTTTCATTCTAAATGGTCTAACTACATTTTACTTAATTAAGCGTATAAGCAAAATGGAAATGACAAGAAAATCTCAATATCTACTTGCTAAACATCACAGTGATAATTTTTATTAGCAAATACCATATCTATACATCTCTATTGTGTTATATAGCTACCAGTAGATGGTGCCTTGGTCTGCCTGGGAAAGAAAGCCCCATACAACTGGCACATCAGTTATAGAAGTTCTTATCTCAGACATTCAAATTATACACCAATTAAAACTATGCATCACTGAGGACTAATTATCTCTTAATTAGGTATTTTGGTTCCCTTAAATCATCAGCTGAACTATTAACAGGGCTTCTGCTTTCTGAGAAATGTATCAACTACGTTAAATATTTACAATATTCTGGTGGCTCATATTAAGCCTTTTCTAAGGAGATTGGAAAAGGAAATGTACCAGGGAGAATAATGAAATTAACATTTGCATTTATTGGAGTGGTGTAGAAGTTGGCACAATATGGCTGGCAACCTTGTTCTGGTATATTTTAAAACAAATGTTAACTGTTCTACCCGTATTTTTTAAAGTAAAAGCGTTACAGTCTAATCATCAGAAAACACCTCCTCATTTTAGCAATACCTCAGGACTCATGAGAAGCGTTCTAGAAAAGGCTATATTGGATTTGGGCACATCAAGCTTTTTGGGAATATTATACAGTCTTGTGATTTATTCTCCATACAATTGATCTTGCAACTACAAGGAAATAAATTATAGATATTATAGATAGTCCATTTTCCAAGACAAGAACCAGTGGGTTTCTGGTGTTACATTTGATTACCTCAGAAAGAAAAAGAGGTAACCATAAGTACTGTAACAGTCCACCTTTGGGTAGTAATTTTCAACTACTTTATAAAATGCAATAATTATACATGTAACATATACCTGCAATAATGTAACTACAACAAGAATTTTTAACAATGGTATTTAACGTGTTGAAGAGCAGAATGGAATTTAGTTTTAGAATCTAGCAATAAAACAAATGAAACTTTGCTTTCAACACTGCTGTCCTACTGATTTCAATTTTAAAATAATTTTTAATTTTTTCACTTAGAGCAGCTGGTTTTTTTTCCAGAAGCAACTGTAGAGCAAAAGGTCTACTTAATATATTTTAATCATATATAAAAATAATCCTAGGCAAGATACAAATCTGAATCTCCAGACCGTTCTTTTTTTGTTAAACAAAGTGCCATGACCAGAAAGATGATTAGATGAGCCACTATGACAAAATATTGAAGCACAAATGTATTATCAGCAGCCATGTGGTCTGTTTTTGAAACTTGTTTCTTCAGATCTACATTCTTCCATTTTACTGCCATCAGCTAATTCACTGTATAGTTTAATGCCTATATTCAATGCAAAAAACCTCAAAACTACTAAATACTAACATAAATCTCTTCCAAAGCACTGTAGATTACTAAATCTGTTGTTATCTGAATTACCTCCTTCCTACATTCAGATATGAGATGGCATTTGCATTTCTCCAGTCTTGTGTTCCTACACTCCTGCTTCTGCCCTGCAATTTCTTTTCCTTCGGACTCTAGCTTTGTTGAGGATAATTTTCATAACAAGCTGGAGGATGAGAGAAAATGGTCTCAGGTTGCATCAGGGGATGTTTAGATCTGATATTAGGAACAATATCTTCTCAGAAAGGGTTGTCAAGCACTGCAACAGGCTGCCCAGGGAAGCGGTGGGGTCACCATCCCTGGAGGTATTCAAGGGATGTGGTTTAGTCTTGGACTTGGTAGTGTTAAGGGTTGGACTCGATAATCTTAGAGGCCTTTTCCTATCTAAATGATTCTATGTTTTTATGTTAATTATTATTACTATTATCAATCCTGCCTTTCATTATGATCAATATCATCATCCCTACTAAAAACTGAAACTACGTATATATGTCCTTTTTAGGCCATACCTCCGTCATCTATAAACAAATCCACCCTGTTGAATAGAGTTTGCCCTTTGTTACTGGTATTTTTCTGTTCCTAAAGAATTTCATGCTCCTCACTGAATTGTCACTAAATGGTAGTTCAATAGATTTCCCAGGTTTTTGTTCTTGGTATACTGCTTTCAAACCTTTTTTAAAGAGGGATTTTATATTTACTGTAAGAAAACATCAAAGTCATTTTGGAAGTTAATGCATCCACTTCATCATCAGTACCTGTTTAGTGTTTCAAGAATTATAGTGTCTTCACACATTGCTATATGCAGTTACTCAGCAGACTCTATGAAAGCCATTAAGGCACTTAGAAATTGAATTGTTCACCATAAATCATAGGGATTAAATTTAGGTATGCAATCACTGGTGGGAAGAGGTTCTGTACAAACACAACATGTGGAGAAATACATATTTTCCAAGAAAAGAGTCCAGAATCATGACCTTAGAAAAACTCAGAAAGGTCTTAAAAGCCAAAAAAAAAGCTCTGATCTTCATTTGTTAATTTAGTAAAGAGGCTGTGCTACCGTTGTAACTTCTAATGGCAGTGACTGATGTATTTTACTTCTTGGAGCTTTTACAACCTATAAGTCATTCATGAATGTTAAAAACTCAAATGAACTCCAAAACAAAACAAAATAAGCTGAAATAAATTATGCTACACAGCATATTCTATTACAAGGGCAGATATGCTTCTTGATTTACATTACGCTCCTCCTTCAGTTGCTACAGGCAGGCTATTAAGGGTGGAAGGAAAATCAATTCTGAAACAGGAGCCAGTAAACTGAAAGAACACTAGTTTCAGCCTTAAAAAAAATATCACTTGAAAATTTATATATGAAGTAGTTTTGATTATTTGTTGTTCTACATACAAATACAATGTAAATCTTCACCATAATTCATTATTCTGTTCTGGTATACAAACTAATACAGAGTGCCAAAGACAATTTTCATCAGAAACAACTGTGCAAAAAAGACAAGACTCAAAAATATGCTACTAAAGCTTGCACTAGGCTTGTTTAAGAATATTACATTTCTTTTTCCAACACATTTGGGCATTCTCCACGTACAGTAACATCGTGCCTATCTTCAGTGTAACAATAATTGTTCTATGCCATGGAAACATGTTAGATTAACTACGTTATGTTCAAAAATGTATAACAAGTTTTTTTTTTCATTAAACACAAGCCTAATTTTGCCAGGCAGTGCTTTCCTGTGGAGGTTGAACCTTATAATCTAAACTGACCCTCCCAATTAAAATTCAGACACTTGTGAATCTTCCATTTACACTTCAGGGAGGAAAGCAGATAACTAGTAGAAAAGTTGTTATTATTATCTCCAGATGCAGCTTTAAAACTGGTAGAAAATTTTGCTTCTCAGGCACAAGTTGAGATCAGCTTTACAAGTTTGACAGTTACAAAGAGATAGAGGTGCACGAAAGCAGCTGATCCAGAAGCAGGAATGCTATTGCTGTCCTTGGGGACAGTGATCAGCCAAATAGCCAGGACAGCTTTTTAAGGGTATTTGCTTCTTCCACGTTTGGTCACTACTTCTCAGAATATGAGAGTAAATGAGGAAAAAAAGAAAATACATCTGTTACCAGCTTCAATGACAAAAATCCCTTGCCATAAAATTAGTTTCCTGAGACTGAAGAACATGTTGTGATTGCTGTTATTAATATTTGCATAGCTGTCACAAGCCCAAGCTTTATGACTGCTTACTACTTCAGGGACCACTGACCATTATTGAGGTGCTGGCTACAGCCTGATTTACTGCTTTTCAATAAATGTTACAGCCTTCAAATTCCATTACCAGTGGAGTCTGAATTACATCTACTCTCAAAATAAAATAAAAATGAGCAGAAACAAGTTATGTGGCTTTGTCACATATTCTGTTTAGAAATCTGGCCTATGTAAGGCAACAGCATTTTCTCATGGAGTCTTCTTTAACTGACATATACGACATGGTACACTTAAAGGGTTGGGACTGTCAAGGGCAGTAGAGATGGTAAATCTGGATGATAAATAATTTCATCTTACTTGGACACTTGAACCCTCTGTTAACAAAGATACTTTATACAGACTTACTTTATACAGATGCAAAAACTACTGGTGCTTATGAAAGCCTGGCCAGCAAGGCTTAAGGGTCTTTATCCATCCTTACTTTCCAGTCAACTCTGAATTACAGAAAATGGAGAAAAAGTGTGGTATAAACTGTTCCAGTAATTCAACAGAAAATATCCAGCATTTGTGTGCCAATATATAACTACTACATACTTCTGAGAAAAAACTGGTACCTGCCCATATTACACCTAGGTCTATTTGTGGAAACAGCTCTAAGCTGAAGATGTCCTACACCACCATCTTTCTAATGACCCCTTATGCAGCTGTGTCACACTTCTGCTTCTCCTTTCTTGAAGGAAAAAGATATTTTATAGCTAAATAAAATGCTTTTAGCATCAGGAAATTTAAATGAAGTGTTGTCCCTCCAGGGCTGCAGAGCTCTCTCCCTGCCTGAGCACCCAGCTGTGTGCCTGCAGCCACCACAGACACGTGGGTGTGGACTAATGGGAACCTAGAGTACATTTTTATGAAGAGAGAAGCAGTATAAAGAGAGAATTTCCTACACAGTTTCTATGTTTGGAAAGTAACTCACTGCTATCCAGTGCTGAAGAACTTGTATTCTGAGGTGATTAGGATCACGAGTGACAACAATAAAATGGGTCACTGGGTTGTTGCTGGTGGAGTTATCACAGACCAGCATATCTTAGGGAACTATTTTTTTTGACACAATCACCCCATACAGTTTTTTTCAAAGCCAAGAAATCGTATTTCAAAAAGATATTTGGTGTTAGAATTCCCAGGGATCAGCATTTTGGAAAAAAAATCCAAGCTTGCTGAACAGGTAACATGCATAATAACACTACTTGAGGAAGCAACTGTGAGGCATTGATCCAAATAAACAATCACCTGCCGGGATTTATAGTTTTTCCTTGCAGTCATGAAAATCTTGAAGTGAAATGAATGCTAAAATAGAGATAATATAGGTGACTTTGACAGAAAATGAAGCTAAATGTCTTGTATAATGAGGAGGGCTGCTCCTTCTCCTTTAGAAAATGAAATGGTAAGAGCAGTAACTCCAAAACTCAAACCTTCCCAATGGAAGTCCCAAGCAATCTTAGCTCCAGTGCCAGCATAACAGGAGGCACAAAAGGAGAGTGGTGAAATGCATATCAATAGGACAGCTTCAAATACCAGTTACAAAGGAAGTAAGGTCACTACTTCTGCTTCCTTAGCAACTCATTCTTTATATAATGTATTCTCGACAAGTTGTGATGAATAATGGAAATATGGAAGACTAGTACTCAGACTGTACTTGAAAAACGTTAGATGTGCTGGAGGACTTAGTTCTCTACAAAAGTTTTGAGTAAAAGGCACGTGCCAAATTTCATAGTGCTAATTGATTCCAGTGAACAGAATACCTCTCAAGGAAGCTACAGTAATTTCCTTTGCTCTAACAGGATTAAATACAGCCTTCAGTACTGAGTTGATATAAAATACTACTACATTTATACCCAGTATGATATGACCCATGCATTGTGAACATTTTAGTGAAAAGGACTACAGTGCAAACAGCCTAAGTGTCTAAGGCCTCTTACACATAGGCCAGCTTCTGTGGCATCCAAAACCCTGCAAAAGAACACACAGCCAACTCACCATGAAAAGGCAAAGTTGGCTGAGGAAACTTCTTTCTAAACAAACTGAAAATTAATTCAGAGATCATCTAAAATAGTTCTCCATTACAATTTAGAACTCATATCCATCAGCAGTATCTTGACACTCTAAGAATCCTTTCATCAGTGTAACAGTAAGATCATTTTTGTAAGAGTTACCATCCTTTAAATGGACACTAAGAAAGTAATGGACTACATCAACCACTTGAATATTTTGAAGGTGAAATCTGGTACGCTAAAAGACATAGATGTAAAAGAACATAAAAAAAATAACCATGAGCCCATTTAGTACTGGCCTTGGAAACTTCAGCCTCTGGACTGTGATGGCTTCCCTCTCTTAACCCTAAGTCATAGGAAGATTCATATATTTTTAAAATTTCTGTTAGGTGCAGAATCATAAAATTAACATAAAAAATGAAACTTGTTTCTCTGAAAAGCTCCCTACTCCATTTATCACTTGAAGATGTTATCTACTGCTAGAGCACCAAACATAAGAAATATATATGAGTAATGTGAACTTCAGATATTTCCTTGGAAAAGAACAAATCACAGCATAAAAAGAAGGTTGAGAGCTAAACAATAATCTTGTCTATTTAGGAAGGCAAAAACAGAGGACAATATTAACATCCTAAACCAGTTTCCCCAGTCGGACCTTAGCATTCCTTTTCTGCTGAATAAATTTGAGTGACTTAACTTCTAGATGGAAGAATCTTTTTATGAAAAGTTAGCAGGACAGGAAAGGAATGCAATAGTCAAGCACCACCACCTCTGAGGCAGAACTGTCTAGACTGATGAATTTCAATGTGCTTCAAAAAGAAATACAAAAAAAATCTGCGCAACCAGGGCAGAACAGGGTAGGGGTGGAAAAAATAAAAAGAAAGAAAGGATGTAACGAATGATCAGGGATTCCCTTCATCATGCGTTAAAACATATTACCATAAAAGTGTTATGCTGCAGTGGAAACAGCACTAGGAGTTGCAATCTGCCAACACCTGACAAAGAGCTGCACATCTTAGGAATACACCACCTTAACAATGTTTGTCTTAGGGTGACAGTACAGGCACCTTCCAACTGTAAAGGTGAAAGGAGTGTGTAAAGCATTTACAGTTTCAATTGCTTCATGGGTTTAAGAGGGCTATTTGACCACTGAACTTGTTCTATCCTTAGAAAGTGGGACAGAGTGTAAAAAATACCCCTAAATAGGAAGAGTAAACCAGTTAGCCTTCAGGGTTTTTTTCTATAAACTAGTACATGCAAAAATGTTAAAAAGCTGCACAAATTCATCCTTCGATGCTCTGTAACACATTTACAGTGAACATTCATGTGTGATTAAGAAAACTCTAGCTTTGCTTAACACAGCAGTAAGATTTCTCTGACAATTTGCTCAGAAGATGACTGCTTTAATTCAAGAGACTTCATCATATATTTATATATAAATATATATGTACACATACTCCGTACTTTAGAAAAACATGGGGTGCTTATCTCCACCAAAATGGAAATCTGTAGAATATTTGTACTTTTGGTTAACTGGCAAGTATTTTGAGCTTGTTTCGGTTTCCTGATCAGATCACTAGGAATTATGAAGTTTTATTATAATTTTAACAATTTAATTTTAAAGAATTAATTCTGTAAGGGACTTCTAGTTCCTCGTCCACATAACAAGCTCCTTCATTGATGCAGGGGACACAAATACAGCTCTAGTAATGGCAAATATAAATATTGCTGTAACTTTGGAGGCCAGGGAGGAATCATGATTGCATTGATTTTTTTGAGTCTGCCACTGCACAGTATCTCAGTACTCCACAAAATACTGAATGAAATTGATTCCAGTGAAGTCAAAGAAGAACATAAATTCTAATCAAATATACTTAGTCTTAACTGAAGTTTGCAATATTGCAATCTGATACAGTCATTCCACATTAAAAAAAATCAGAGGTTAAGAAAGCTAACCATTAACAAAAGATTACATTCAAATATCTAGTACAACATATTTGTATACCCTATGCTGAAGTTACGTTACAAATAAACACATATGTTCAATAATTTTAACTTCAGATTTCAAAAGCAACAGCCTGAAATCTGATTCACTACTAAAAACAAAAGCATAGAACTATTTAATGTTTGGGTTGGAATGGACCTTAAAGACCTTCTAGTTTCCACCCCACCGCCATGGGCCCAGCACCTTCCACTAGACCATGTTGCTCAAAGCTCCATCCAGCCTGGCTTTACCATCACATTAACAATTGCCAAAATAATATAATTCCTATACACAGAAATAAAGCATAAAAATAATACTATTTGTATAATTTCTGTATGAGTGAAAGCATGAAATTCAATGTAAAGCAAAAATAACAGCATCTCTCTAAGTGCAGAAACAGCCACTAACCTGTATTTTGATGGGCCAGGAGAAATTGCTGACATAGACATAGAAGGTGATGTTTGGGTTGCTTCGAAAGTTAAATTTTTCACAGGAAAAGCTGTCTCTGTATTCCTTAATATTAGCCTTAGAAACAACAGGAATCTCTTCTCCAGATATTGTTCCAGCTAAAAAAAGTATTTAAAAAAATCCAGATGTAGATACATATATATACTTATGACAAATCACCATTAGAGGTGCCAAAGTAAATTTGCACAAGAAACTTCAATTCTTAATTACTTTTAGTGTCTTCACTCTAAAACTTTAATAACCCCTTATTACAGTTTACATGGCACATTAGGTATATTTCATACACATACAGCAAATTCAGAGAAATTGTTACTTTGGTTTCAAAAGATTATATATGAATCGTAAAAGTAGCAGAAGTTACGTGAATTTTAGAAGAAAGTTAAACAGATAATAAGCTTTCCTCTATAATTTACTTTTCCTTACAGTAAAAACTCATCACTCATTAAAACCTGAAAGCGAATTTGTCTACATCTTACATGGTTGCTGTAGAGGTTTTAATTGTTCATGAAAGCGTTAATAATATAACTACTAATAAACGTTTATCATGTTTTGCAAATACATGGGTGACTCTGCTAAATTATAATAAAGGAATAAATAGAATTTACTAAGTAGCGTATGGTAAAATACTTCATAATTTCATTGATGAAGAATTTCATGAGTTTAAGACAAACTCCGAACATTCTTTAACAAGATTTTTTTTGGTATGATTACATTTTAAGCATCATGTTTCTCCTTGGATGTGTTTTCAGAAAGTCAATAGAACCAATTCAGAAAAACTGTCTAAATAAAGCTTCTCTTCCCTCTTAGAACAAAGAGTAATGGGGTTCAAAGTTGGAGGAAAAAAATAGATAAGCAGCTCCTTTTATCAGCATACACAGAAGAACTTTATTGTTGGATATCAATGTTAAGGTTAATAATTAAATTTTTAGCTTGAACACTGAAACAAAGAAATAAAATCTCAGTCTCTGCAGTAGTTAAGGAAGCAATTTATCTTAATTAAAATCACAGCATTTCATAACACAGTCATTCTAAAAATTTAAATAGGCTACAAGCTTTTCCTACCAAAGTAATTTTAATTGAATAGGAGAGAAAGTCAACATATTAATGAAGCTTTATTCAGATTGCAAATTATCATCTGAGGTTTAAATAATATAATGAATAATGGCATAATGATAATGGCAAAAGAACACATTTGGTAAAGTTTTATTATCAAAATTAGCAACAAAGACACAATCAGGTTAAAATAACTTAGAGGATCATGAAATCATATGGGAAAAAGTCATCATACCAAAACTCACTCTCACCTGTAGAACCAATAGACCATGTAATATTGAGGTTGAAGTTGTTTGATGCATTAATTGATATGTCCAAATTTTTATTTGACTAAATTAAAAAAAAAAGAAAAAATTAACAAAACCCATCAGAATGCATCGCACGTAACCCTATGCACACATAACTCTACTGCACATAACTGAATATACCTTTTAATTATCTTACGGTTTTCATTTTAAACATAAATAGAAATGGTAATTGCCAAAGGCAATTCTCTCTTTTGCTTCAGTAACACAGAAGAAGGAAACATATAACTACACCACTTAGCTTTCTAGATTTTGCTAAGAATAACAAAATCATTTTCTTTATGAAACGAAAGAAAAAAAAAACAGACGGCAAATGCCTACATTTTAATCACAAGCCAAAAATTACTTTTCTCATATAAAAAAGATTTCTTAACTGAAAGGTATAGTCCTTTACTTCATCTCGGGAAGATACTAAATCTTATTCATGGGAGGAACAATAAAATAAACCAACTGATAATTTTTCAGAGTATTGATAGGGCTGAAGTACATCTACCATTTAGAAAGTTTTCTCAATGCTTGCATGAATAATTTTTCAGTTCTCAAAAAGATTTGAACTATTTCTAAAACTTTATAGACACTTGGAAAACCTGTAATCAATGTAAAATATAATGGAAATCTTAATCATGACTTTTTGAAACTTGACTAAAGTTAATAACATTTTGTTACCTGTTCTGGATTTGCTATAAAGTTTATGGCAGTGTGATGGCGATCATCCTCTTGTAATAAGCTGAAGGTAAACTGGTAGTCAATCAAAAGGCTGTCTGTGGGGAAAAAAAATTAAAAATAAGAAAATAAAGTGTATACATATTATTATATATTATGCAAGCATGTAAAAACAAGTCAGAATTACACACATTTCACTGTTTAAGTATTTGCACTATAATGTCTTGAAGCAATTAAAAAATAAAATAAAGCAGTAACCAAAAAAATAAAATCTAGAAAAAATAACTAAGTTACTAAATTACACATAACTTGAAATAGCCATTCTTTGTGATTATTCCAAAATAGAGTATCAAGTGTTGCTAGCATTATTAGTTCCTTTATTTTATTCTGAAATAATTATTTAAATATTCTGTTCAAAATCCATTAAAATATTTATTTCTTTATTATAGTCACATGCTTTACTGTTATATAAATAGCTTACACAGCTCCATCACTATAACACAACTTTAGAATTACTAGGTTTAAAAATTTGGGGGGAAAAGTTGCACCTACACTAAAATTATGTAGTATGAAGGCATGATACTATATTAAATACGATTGCTAATAATTAAATGGCACAGTGGAACTTTTAAGAGAAATTATGTGATCATCAAGTATTTCCCTTCTAAATTGCCAGAATTTTAAGAGGTTTTTTAAGTCGCAAGAGATATAAACGTTTCGTCCCAGAGAAACAAGTGGCTGTTTAGTATTCCTCAAAAACATTATATTTCACTTCCAACTGGCATTTGTTCTACACATTTTTCTTTCAACCTGTGAATGGAACAGAGCCTGCCAGGCAGCTCCACTCGTTCTGTTTCTATCCCTGCACACTAACAACGCCCTAGAGCTGCATACGCGCAGAAGAGAGAAACAGTCATCTTCAGATGGTCCAAACCACACTCCTTCCTGAAAGGAGCAAAAAACATTGGGACAAGTCAGAAGTTGTGAGTTTTGAGGTATCCTGTCGTGTTCCTGAAGCTGGAGGAACGAGGAGGAACGAGATCAACCCTTACTTGGGTCACAGCTCAAGGAATGACCGAAAATGGACTTTTCTACAGGGGGAAGGGGTAGAAGCAGACTCATCAGGGTGAATCAGGTTTCCAGCACCTTCATAATGTAAGGAAAAAAAAGTCACAAGGAAATGCTGCAATTCTTTAAGGAGCCATGTAGAAACACAGTAAGAAATGTCCAGTGCAGTCAGATAGTTGGGAATCAGCAGAGCCCCCAGAGATGCAAACTGTGCTTGAGATAAATGGTTCTTGTTCAACAGTCTTGAACCAGAGGTGGGTGTGGTGGACGGATCTTGAATGCTCTGTTACATGGTCAGATATCTTCAGCTCTAACAGAATAAATCTTCTAAATCTTCGACCATTACAGTTCTACAGGGATCAAAAGACTGTTTTTTCCCTCTGTCACAGGAAATAAGGAGGTGAATTGTAAGTGTACATGACTCAGATTATTATTTTATGCATGCTAAAATACGGTTAAAGTGTGGCAATTCATCTTTGATGCTACATCCTAGTGAATCATTTTGAAGTTCTGTTTTGATCCCTGTCTTGACGGCATTCTGCTAGCCACCACCACCACACAAGCAGTGTGTTACAAAGAAAAACTATGTGGTCCTAAAAAACAAAACCAAAAAATCAGTAAACAAAATCAGTAAATACAAAGAGAGGGAAAGATTAGGCCAAAGCAGAAAAAACCTGTGTCAGCCTTTCATTGGACTCAACAGTTTGCTTACTGCTGACAATCACCTTTCCTGCAGCAATACATCATCTGAAAAAATGCACTCTTGTGTTAAAGAAAATGGGTTGGGTTCGGTTTGGGTTTTTCTTGTTTTGTTTTGTGTGGAAGGAAAAGTAGAAAATAAAGGTTGACAGAATCAAAAAATATCCTGAGTTGGAAGGGACCCACAAATGAGTTACATGAAAGGAATTATCATGACTTTCCAAGGTGAAAAGTTATGCAAATCTAGCTATGGAAATCTAATTAATAAGTCTCATTGACTCTATTGTGTCATATCTACATGTTCAACAGTAAGATTATTGCACCAGAACACATTTGAAGGTAACAGCATAGGAAAAGATGGCAAGTAGAAATTGACCCCTATTAAATGGACTAATAATCCTTTAATCATCATGAGTAGTAAGGCCAAAAGGTTAGGGATAAGGTACAGATATATTAAATCTCCTGATGTCATCAACTTGGAGTCTCTCAAAATACAGACGACCACTTCAGCATGAATCTTTGCATATTTATTGTAAAGGTATGGTGGACCAGCACCATAGAATGCACTCCTACAGAAATTCTGGCTACAGCAAGGGCTACAAATTGCAAGAAGAAGCATAGACAAGCCTACTGGATAAGGAATCAACTATTTTCTCACAAGATATGGAAAATTACCATTTAAATATGCTACAGCCTTCTTCTAAGCCCAGATTGCGTCCTCTCAGAGATGCAGAGTACCAGCCAAAAAACCAGCAGATATGTATAATTAAGGTCCCATCATAAAACAAAATTGGCAATAGACACAGGACTCTTGTCTCCCAGTAATATAAATGAACAGCTCTTTCGCACACAAGTTTAAAAAAACCTCAGTCATTTACTCATAAAACATTAGGAATCCTTTTTTTTCTGGGTTTTGTTATTGTTTGTTCTCGTTATTTTAAATTTATGTTTTAGTTGATGATAAAAGCCAAGAAAATATGACCTTATTTTTCAAGGAATGCAGGAAAAGTCCTTACACTGATAAAAGATGTTAAACTACACGGGCCCTCATAAATTTGCTATCTGTAACAAGCAAGTAAAATACTTCCACTTTTTCTACCTGCATGTTTACCCACAGTACACTTGAAACAGTAAATTGTGAAAAACAGTAAGGGTTAGTTACGTATAGAGTCTTTTGTACCCACGATACCCCAACTTATACCAAGCCAGCCCTAAAAACTGGAAAGAGATCTTCCCTAAACTATTCAGAAGCACTAACAAACACAAATTATGGCCTTTAATTCCACAGAGACCTGCCATAGGACAACCCATTAAGTCTCTGCCTTGGCCACAGAGTGGATGCTGCAAAGCAGAAATACTTATCTCTCCACAGACAATTCTAATTCAGGGAAGATACTTAAAGTGTGTCTGACTTGAATGAAGCAGACAGCACTGCCTCAATGCAGTAATGTGATTCAACAGCACAAATTAAGTCAGGTGCAAATGAAAGAACTGACACTGAGCAAGCATTCCTTCCCATCTTTCTGAGGACTACGAAAGTATGCTGAAGGACTTGCATAGTTTGGAGAAAATGTACACTTTCATACACAGGATACGTTCTGGTTGGTAAAAACTTTAAGAAATATTTGTCTGAACTTAATTTTAAGATCCCAAATTTCTGGAAGTCTCTAGACTTAGATTTTGTTAGTAGAACTAATTTAGGGGAAATGCAAAGTGAGAGTAGAAATCAAAAGGGATCTTAAAGACGACTCTCCTCTACCCATTGCACCCTGCTGCTGTCTGTCTCACTACCCTTTCTCTCTCGGCCCATCTGTTTCATTCTATACCTTAGGAGATTCTTCCCCCACATGTATTCTGCAGCTCTCAGGGAAATATCACCTCCCTCTCCTCCAGAAGGCTTCACCTTCCACACACTGCAGCAGGCAGAACAGCTTTCCTTCCCACTGCCAAACATCAGTCACTGTTCTCAGCAGGAAAACGTACTGTAGGCTGCCTTCTTTTTGTTAAATATTAAACCCAACTCCTCCTACTTTTGCCTGGCAGGGTGTGTGCCCCATCAACTTGGTGTAGGCAAGGGAGAAGCAGCAGGGAAAAGAGATTCAATTGATACACAGGGAGAAAGAGACCCTTGGAAGTCAAATTACAGCTGGGGGGTGGGGGGAGAGAGTCTTACAGTTTAATTTCTGTTTCCAGGCATGTTGTTTCATTTTGTCTTAGAAATCACTGAATAAAGTACAAAAAGAATGCCAGGAGATAAGACCACAATACCATCCTGACATCGTCAGTGGTCAAATATAACAAGGACTTATGGTTATTGAGTTTTTTCACATCTCTATTTTGATTTCTTCAAAACCCTTGACTGGTTTCACAGTCAAAAAGAGTCATTAAAATCAATTCAAAATGACAGTAATGAGTGAATGTGAGAACATGACAATAATTAGGTGAAGAAAGATGATTAATTAAAGGAGGAAAATAAATTTCAAAGCAATCCTTTAACCCTAGTATTGCTGTTAATTTTCAAGAAACCACTCTGTTTCTTTAATGAAGGTCCACAACTTTTGATACGATTAGGATGGTTTAATATGGAAGTTTTATGCTCATATCCAACAAGGATCAGATCCCATAATCAAATATTCATATTGGAAGAAAACTAAGATTTCAAAAATGCCAGAATATTCCAAAAGAACAAGGGCCAGAAGTATTTCAATATTTCTGAGTGCCACTAGAACTCGGTGAGAATATATAATTACATTGATAATTATTTTTTTTTTAAAAAAAGAAATTAAATTGAATATGCTTAGTATAAATTAGTAATAAAGTTATATATGAAAAGGTATGTTACAGCGGAGTATTAAGACTGTAAAATGAACCACTAAAAGCAAGGGTGCCTGTGAATTATTTTTGGGTGAGTGCTCACTTAATGGGCAGCTATTCAACACTGTGTTCTGTGTTCAGTACCCAGTGTTGGGTCCATGCCTCATTTACTACATGCTACACAAGCCCTTTTCTAAAGATGGAATTAATTTCTAATGCGGCCTTCTACAGTATTCATCACTATCATTTCCTAAGTTCTTCAGAAAAGTTAATGAATTTGTTACAACATTACTGTAGGTGAGAAGGCATTATTAGCCCCATTTTACAGGGCAGAAAATGAAACAAAGAGACCAAGGACAAAACCATCCATTAAACACAAGCAGCCAATTTGAAATACTTGGAGTTTGATTTTTTTACTATTTTGAAATATATAACACTACATATGAACATTGTTATTTTACAGTTCCTTCCATCATTCCTTGTAATTCTTTCCACTTTTACAACAAAACGGGAAAGGAACATATATTCATCTTTCCATTACATTATCACTGATTTGTTTCCTAAAAATTCATTCACTGCATTGTAGATGAAAAGTTCCTTGGGAACTAGTATGCAGCTACACTATTAAAAGATGTACAATCATGCCCGAGCAAAGAAGGAAATACAAAATTATTGTGACAGCAACCTTAATTCTTCCACTTTCCTGCACTCACTACCTATATAGCATTTTTCAATAAAAGGGGTTTATTCAGTAATTTAAGAATCAGGCTGGAGTAAATTCTACAAAACCATTTTACTTCTGAGCTAGCTTTTGCCTTTGATCAAATCATTCCAAGAAAGCATTCCAGTTCACAACATCTCTTCAGCAAGAGGGAAGAATGATCCTGGGTACCCAGAAATGGAGCAAGAACACACATAACTGGGCACATTCACAGCTTTTCTAACCTTGGTCACTGGCCATTCTCCCACGGTTCCTGTCACATAGTTTCTTAAAACACATTTCTAAAACTGAAGAAAATGGGAAAAGACTTTCATACATGTATAGAATTTCTGAGAACTATATCTATTCATTTTACTTCCAAATTTAAAGCTTAGCAAAAATTCTAAGTCAAAAGTACCACAATATATGTCAGCCAGACATATAAACAGAGCATGAAACCAGATGTACCCACAACATAGTCTCAATCCCAGCTACAATCTAATAATCACATTTTATAAATGTTACGTGAGGATCACATGATCTTTACCCCATCAGTGACTAAAGCGGCATTTTTGCACTTTTTTTTTCTTGATAACTAATAATAAGTTCTATTTTGTGAATTGAAGCCTCAAAATCTAATGCTGTTCTATTTTTACTTCTTGAAATCACTTAAAGTTGTAAGCACCTCCCTCATGATTGCAACTTCAGACTCATCACAGTCAGTCTTCCCACAGTTTTCTATTTAAGGATCTGTCTATTCATGCTGATGCTAAAACTCATACTCACACCTCTTCATTGCACAGGCAGTTTGTCTCTCTCCTACTCTTTCTAGTAATTGTTCTCTATATTCAGCAAGAGTTTGTTGAGAACAGAACTATTCATATTCCTCTCTAACAGCACAAATGCTGCTTTTGAAACCAAGCTCCATTACCAAATGCTATAAGTCATATTCATTTGTGACCAAAAGAAATTCTGCTTGTATTACACCAAAGTCAGGGGGTTACCACCAGACCTATTTTGAGTCAGCATAATTGTTTTGAACTTTCAGAGCAGTTGCCTGATTCACTCCTCTGTCTTCTGTATCCACTGCCTCATTTCCATTGTTACACTGAATATGTTGGTGTCTGACATTACTTGTTCATTGTGATAAAACAAAAAGTCATTTACTGTAAAGATTTTACTAAAAACTTGCATTTTTCTAAATGTAATCAGAGCTCAACAAGCTTCAAAATACCCCAGTACTTACCATTTATATGCTTTTTTCCCATTTAAAGAAAGAGCATGTGAGAATAAATTTCGCTTAAGTTCAAAATCTTTAAAAACATACAGCAAAAGCAATTCATTGTTTCTTTTACTGCACTTTAGAAAAATGTACTAGGCTAAAAAGCCCACAAAAAGTCAAAGGCATTAGTGTCATAATCAGCAAAATGGGTAACTAAATTTTATTTCAAATAGAAATCATTTATCTTATGAAATTTTCAGCTGCTATTTAGAAAAGTCTAATAAGTTGTCAGTTTTGATCCCAAGGGAGGGCTAGACACAGAAAAGTATGACCTATATTAGAATTATATTCAGCTAAATTTTGCTAATTGTCTAATTCTACTCTGTATTGACTAAAATTTTCATAAGATGAGTGACATCTAAGACAGGTATGCACTGTGTTCAGAAGAGTAACTCTTGATTCTCTTTAATGAATATAGAAGCTTAATTAAGTTTGGACATAAAAGTGTTGAAAAGCTGGTTAGGCAAGATGCATCTCACCATAACTGTGACAGAAGTAAATATGTAGGTATGAAAATGTTACGATAATCAAGGGTGGACTGGTTGCTGTGATCTAAAAACTGAGGTACATATACAACAACCTGAGGTGTTTCAAGCATACAGTCTCAAGATGACGTTCCTAAAGTTTTTAAACCACAGATCACAGCCAGATCTCTTCTTTTTTTTTTTTCCCCCCCCCCCTAGATATTTCATCAAACTCTTAACTGGAAAAACTGACGGGGTTTCTGTGAAAAGCTACAGGCCCTTTTCAAGCTCTGCTCAAGACCATGGTCTATAAACAAAGCCTGGAAACCAGTGTCTGGAATATTATGAGCAAAATACAAATATAAGAAGTAACAAGGAGGAAAAGTGAGTGCACCAATTGGCAGGTTCTTAAATCAAATAAACATCAAATTTAGAAAAAAGTCGAGATGGCTCCAATGATGGAGCATTTCAAAACTCATGGCACAGCCACTATTATTTGTCCAAAGTATAAGTGCTATTATTTGATAGTAAGGAATGCTCAGTAAAGGTACTTTTGTCACAAGGGACAGTCCTTGTAATATCCTAACTCTTGTAATATTCTTGAAGTGTTAGAAAAGCGGTAGAAAAATGCAAACAAAACAAAACCAAGAAAAGCAAATTTCATTAAAATTATTATGGACGAAATTCAAATTTCTCCAGAGTGATCTAAATGCATCACCACCTTTATAACACTCATTAATATTACAACTCTAACGTGCAACATCATTTTTCAATATACTAGCATCAATATTTACTAACCTGATTCTAATTTTTTTTCTTTAGTTGTATGAAGAGATCTCTGATCTCCTTGCTCTGACAACAGAAGTGGTACATCTAAGAAACACCAACGTTAAATTATTGTTTGAGTTCATGTATTATTGCCAAAAAGAGATGTTTCTTGTCATATAGTAAATGAAAGCAGTCAGATCTTTATGTTATTTTAAACCTTGCTGTTATAATGCTCAGTTTATTGTATAATCCCTAAGAAAATGTACTTTGTTCTCTTTTATAAAGAAATGTGTTAAAAAATTTCATTTATACGTGGATCAATGCCCATAATATGGGCATGGCAAAAGTATAAATACCATGTATACACTCATGTTTGGATACAAATTCAGAATAGGAAGAAGTAAGCCACACAATAACTTCTATGTGGATTATTAGCAGAGCTCTTATTGTGGTTCTCAAATAACTGAACACAGATCTCCACAATTAAATAAGCAACTTCTGGTTAATCAGGCCTTAAAAGGAGACAGAACATTCATTTTGTAAATTGACTATACATACACACAGATAAGGTGCTCCTGTAATATCTCAACATTTTCCACTCTTCCTCCCTTTTTCTTATTATTTAGCTGAACTTTGCTTAAGAAACCTTAAATCTGCAGCCCAAATGTCAGAACATACCTCATGTTGCTTGACTCCATGGGACCTGTACAAACTACACAATAGAACCTGAAGCTGAGATGTTTCAACTTCGCTGATATTTTTTGCTGTTTCTCAAAACCACATTATCATGTTAGTTCTGAGAACTAAAATCTCCTCTAGCAAATAAATCCAGGACCCTTTGAGGAGAACTGCACTTCATACTGGACAGAAATAATGTTGTATACCTCACTGAGAAGTAGCCTCTGCCTTAAAGTCACAAATTGCAACTGGTGCTTGTACTGTAAAAAATACAACATGCTAAATCTCTGTACAGTAGAAACACCTTTGCATTACAACTTTGAAAAGAAGATGTAATAAAAGCACTTTGCCTTTTCAAACACCACCAGCATTCTTTAAAGTAAAAATCTCTTGATTTCAAGAATAACATCCGCACTCATTAATAACATTGCTCAGGTTAAGAACTGAGTGCCAATTCAGCAAAAAATATTGATAGAATATTAAAATTGCAAACTTTCAAAAATGAGATTACATATTTTTAATATTTCCCAATCCAGTTTACAGCCTTCAAAACAGATAGGAGGAAATACCTCAGCCTTTAGTATGGAATAAAATATAGAGTGACAAACTTGAGAAAAAATAAACCTTCCCCCACTTCCTACAAATTTGCCTCTTAGGACTGGCAGTCAGGCACATAAAATAATAAGCAGTTTCATTAAAATAAGCAAATTGGAATAAGTGAGGAAGGAAAAATGGGAGCCTCAAAGGCTGTTCTCCTCAACTCCAATGCAGTCACCCAGTCTTCAGAGGAGATTTATTATTTGCCTCAGAGAAGGAACACATTGGTCACTGCAGCAGGGCTCATTGACATCTTTCTGAAAGTGACTTGGAAAACTCAATTTCCAACTCAAACAGTTCCCAGACAATAAAAGAAATATTATATTTTCCTAGCACTATTTTCGCTAAACCAGGAACCAGATACAGCTGTGCTTTCATTAATTCATGACTTTTTTTGGCCATGTAGAGAAAGAACTGCTAACTTAAATGTGCAAATAGAATAAATCTCTTCCTCTTTTATTTTTTGGAGTTTTTTTGTTTGTTTGTTTTTCCAGATGATTAGCTTAATACAGACCAATTGAGATATACCACTACTTTTTGATAGATATCAGGCACAAACGTTTTGACACAGATTTTCTAGAAACTGAATTAGCATGTAAAAAGGAACAGCAAGCTGCAGTGAATACTGATGGTCTGTTTGTTCTTAGTATTTCAAAAGTACTGATTGTTCATATCATCTATAACTGACCTTCACAGAGAGATTGTGGTAGGCAATCCTTGCCTATAAACATGAAGTGACATGTTTGCGTGATGTAGTCATACACTGTCTTCCTTAGAATATTTTTATTTTTCTCTTTTCTCCATTTAGTCTGTTGTTCATTCTAATAAAGACCTCTCCATCTTCTCTTTCACTAGCCATTGAAATCACCATGAAAGCCTCTAGTACTTTAAAGTAGGTCTAGCCGTATTTTCAAAAAACACTTACAGAAGCAGTACCTATTTCTATTCAGCAAGAGTAGAATTCTAAAATTCTCGTTTCATTGATGAAAAAAAAGTGATATTGTTGCCCTTTTAAGACTTTTCTTCCCATATTTTGCATAGCTTGTCATTCTTACAAAATTATTCTGATGGCCGTGGCATTTTCTTAAGGGCTAACACAGTAAAGTATATTTATTTCCCCATAACATAAAAAGACAAATCAAATACATATATATTACTCCTTTACCAGTGTATCTTCATACTCTTTGACAGATGCATTTTTCAACTTTCCCTTAATGTCTAGTTTGCTATTGTATCTATTTTGCTCTTGTACACTACTGCTTTTTAACCTCACACAGTTTGCTCTTCCATTTCATGTCAGCATTACACTCTATATTAAGTGACTACCAAATTACACTTTGCTGTCAATGGGTTATATTTCTGGAACACATTTTAAAACAATATTCACATTTCAAGCTAAGAAAAATTGACTATAAATTAATATCAAGGACTCATAGGCTACTTTACAATATACTGTAATGGAGCTGAGTTACTCAGTCAGAGAGTTGAATTTGACAATGTCCACATATAACCCCGTATAAGTTTAATTCTTAAAGTTTATATCATCTTGGGTTTGTCATCATCTTGAGAGAGAAATGACCCTCAATTTATCTAAATGATCCTACAGGAGTCCCTCAAATACTCTGCAAGGGCTTCACAACACTAATTCTAAAGCTGAAAACGTGACTGACTTCTCTCTCTCGACTTTTACAAATATGGTGTAACCATGAGGGGGTTCAGGACCCCAGACACCTGAGCAGCGTACCTGACACTATCTTGATCTCTCCTCAAGTGCTTCATACTTGCCAGTGGAAAAAAGTACCCCAGCTGAGATAGAATAGTTTGACCAAGAACTCCCATTCCAAGGAACCAAGACAAGTTCCCCCACATATCATAAGCCACTTACTTACTGAAGTCAGAGTATGTTTTTTCCCTGTTTTAATTCATTCAAGATTTTGCTATAGCTGTTTCCCACTGATCAAGAATTGCCTTTCCCTGGGAAGTCAGCATGGGAAACAATGCAACTGTAAAACCACCACAAACATTTTCCTCCCTTCACTGTCAGAAGGCAAAGGGACACTGATGGATCCTTTCCTACGCCATTTGCTTCTTACAACTCCAGTCTTGGAGAGCTCTAAGGCCTCCCAGGTGTTTGAGGAATGACAGGTCCTGTGTTTTTGGACATGTTTGGGAACCACACACAGACGGCACACTGAATACACAGAACGAGGATTCAAAAGGTATTCATCCCCATTAACCCCAGCTCAATAACAAAATGTTGTATATATGCAAATACTTGCATCATTTCCTTCTCATTTAAAACACTGCTCCACACATGGGATGGAGTCCCCTACAAAGCAAAGTATGTCCTCTGAAGGAGGTCTCGGAGCCATCAAGTCTCTCTCACTCTTGCCTCATCAAGCTTTTTTAAATTTATAGTTCTATAAATAGTCATATTTTATACTAATAGGTATTTCACTGTAATACTACATATTATATTGCAAGAAAAAGAATAATATAAAAAATTATTATGGAACCTATGAAAAAGGCCTCTAATTTAGACATTTATCTGCATACATTATAATACATGCTCTTTCTTTTCTTTAGCAGTTAGAAAGCTAGTTTGCCCAGGGTAGTGCCCATCTTCTTTTGAGACAGGGTAGCATATCTAAATGAACACCCACTGAATTGACTGTCTACTTTGGCAAAAGGTATTAAAGTAGTATCTGTAAGGGGATACCAATCAGTAAATTCACTGATTATGAGCAAAAGCTATCAGAGGAAGCAAATAATCTTCATTCCAAAAATAAAGTGTGGGTTTTTAAGCAAAGAAAATCCCATATATATATATATATATATATATATTTAAAAAAGAGAGAGAAGTAAATACATACGTGGGAAAGATTCTCCAATTCCCAGTAAAATCTGAAAATGATTGGCAGCAAATCTGTTTCTTTAGCCTGCCCAACAAAGCTGCAAGCCAACCTAGCATTTGGCAAACGAGTACACAGAGCCTGGGGTGAGAGCATAATACTTTATTAGGAGCTTCAGATTCTTGGTGTTGTTTTTGTTTTAATTCTCTGGAAGGCGACAGTTGGTTTGTGCAGTTATTTTAGCTCGGGGCAAAGACTCTGTTTGTCTGTTGCTCTTTATAAGTTCTGAGTTGGTAGGTTTGCTGAGGCTAATCTTTTCTCAAACCATCCTAGAATTTTCTGATTTAAACTATAATCTGTTCCACTAGACTCTTTAAACGTTAGGAAGAATTCTTTTATAAATAATTTTTTTTGTATAAGCCCATATATTCAAAAGACAATATGAGTCATCATTGCTACTGTATTTATAAATAATACAGACTGTTTCAGTCTGTATCAAAGTCAATCAGTGTTAGATATAATTGGTGGAACTCATTATTTTAAATCAAGCATGACAGTTTTACAATTACAATATGTATTTATTTTAAATTACTCTTGTCCCAAAAGGAAACATGAATTCTTCAAATCAGTAGCAAAGCATCCAACTGCTGGTACACATCTCACAATTCAGCTAAAATAAACACCCTTTCAACAGATAAGATTTATTGTTTATGCCCCTTAAGTTTCAACATAATTTTTAAATATCTGGAAAATCCCTGCTAACAGTTTTACTTATAGTGCTACTTGCTATTTATCCTCTAAAACACTCTCCTTGGAATGTTCTTGAGTTTCATTTTTCTCTAAGTATAACAAGTCTGCCACCTAGTGCTTTATGGTACCTCTAGTACACGTTTTTACTGGATAATTATTTTTTACTATTTTTTGGTGAAATATTTCATGCCCCTGAATGCATATACACAGATGCATGTTTGCCTACACATGCTCAGCAGTGCTCAAAAAATCACATTGTATCTTCTTGCTGACAGGTTGCATTGCATGTTTCAACAGTTATTAGGCCGTATTTGTACTTCCGGACTAACACACAACCACCTCCTCACTGTGTTCCTCTGCTGTGAGGTCTGAGAGTCTCACAGAGATTGTAAAAGGAAAAACCTGCAAATTATTTAAAGAGCGAAAAAAAAAAAAAAACACCACCAAACTATATCATGTAAGTTTAGTGTGAAAAATATTAGGGAAGCCACTGCAGCTTTGACCCAATGCAGGTCTAAACAGTCCCCTTGGTGGGGACTCCTGCTACAGCACTGAGGACATTCCACCTTGGAATGGGCTCTGAGCTAAATGCTGCTGAGATCACCTGCCTGGGGTCCAGAAGCAACAGCTCTTCAGCAGTGGTATCCTACATGGGACACAAAAGCCGGAGAATGATGGGGAAAAAGAAGCACAAAGATTCCATTCACAAAAATAAATTTCCAAGCAGTAGGGCTGGAGCAGCCCAAAAAGTGATTTATGGTGGATCCCACTGTGCCACTCACAAACCAGACCATGTCAATAGGTTAGATTAAGCCTAAATTGTATTTTGACAACATAAATAAGGATGTAAAATTTCATCCTTTTGCTCTGAGTCAATATTGAGATGATATTTCTAAAAGTCATTAGAAGTTTTCATAAATTATCATTTAATGATCTACCCTCTATCAAACCATCTTTTTAGTTACTTCTTACTGAAGTTAGAAAGGAAAAAAGAAAACACCACCTCTAAAGGAGTAACAAAGCCTTTACTCCAAAGCCCAGATATCAAAAAGTAATTAGACTTCTTAATTTTTAGCAAGGAAGACAAATTTAAAATAAAGCAGATAAAAGAAACGAGTGTTTGGGTTTTTTTCAGGCACCACACACATTACTTAACAATATAATTTAAAAGTTGTAAATTGCAATACAAATTTACTTTAAGAAATTGTAAGGACTATAAATAAGGACGAGCAGTTTCCTTTGCTTTTCCCCTTTTCGAAATCCTGGTGTGTCAGCAGTAGTGGGGCTAACACAGCTTCAGGACTGGACTAGAATCCTTACGAGGCTCTTCAGCCAGAAGCAAAATTTCCTTCTTTGTCCCCAGCTCCCTGCACAGACACCAGATATTATCTTGAGAGTTTTTACTGAATGTACATTTCATACTTCCTCACCAATTCTGCACATGAAAGTATCATTCTTCATCTTTGTGAGTTGCTGACATACTGAGGGAATTTCTTTTTAGCTCATAACACTATTGCTTTTTTCCTTGGTATAAATACAGACATGATAGCAGTATGATTTTATGGCTCAGAGTTTACAATGGCATGGTAAAGCCATAAACCAATTATTCAGGTCAATCCCAAAAAAGTGGTTGCAAAATATTTAGTAGACCACATATTTTTCCAGTGGTTTACTTTAGGTAGAAGAAGAACAGCTAATAAAATTTATCCAATGAAAATCTGAAAAAAGAAACCCCTACGAACAATTTTTTTCCACTAGTAATTATGTTGGAGAGTTTTATATATAAAACTAAGCTTATCAATGTGTTCTCTGGCTTTCTATTTCCTCCCTGTATGTCCATGAGATTGACTAGAAAAGCTCAGTGGTGCCCCTGTGCTGTACCTGACCCTTAAGGCTTCTGCAGATAGACCTTCCATCTTCCTTCTTTGCATGCCTCATCCCAGAAGAACATTTGAAAGAGTGGCTGATGAATCACTGTGTGAAGCCATCCACAAATGACATTTCATAAAACATTGAGTTAAGAGAAAAATTAGAAAGAGTTGTGGAAGGAAACATCTCGAACCTAGAAAACAGTTACAATAAAATCTGTACATTCTTCCAGCCTTTTTATGTACAGATATTCAGGCTCCTCTCTTTTAAAGCCTGTAAATCCAGCAACTATCTGCATCAGAGGCATATGATCAATAAATAGGTTTTAACTCTATAAAAAGCTACAAATCATTCAGTCCCTGCCTGTTTTAATTCTCTTCTCAAATGACCCATCCCTCCTGACCTCTATTAATTTCTGGATTCTCTAATCCTTCTCAAAGGTCAGGCTCTAATCCCTAAAAGTGGGTTGGGCTTGCACTGCAGCATGGGAAACTTCACAGAGTTACCCTGGATATATAATGCAATTCTGAATGCAAGAGACAAGCGTCACCTGATTTCTCCTTGGGTTCACAGCTAGTCACGGTCCCACAAAGCTGCCCGTCCAGCCCAAAGATGAGCACCAGATTAATTAAAATTCTTAATTTATTGCAGTTTTATGGCATTCTGACCACGTTCTGTCTGTGCGTTGCTGAGAAAATCTTCTCGAACGCCTGAAAGCTCTAAAAATGTGCTGCCCTGTAACTCACTACTGCTGCCTATTTTGAAAGAAAGACCAGTTTCCAGGGCCAAGTGGAGAAGCTCTTTGTTCCCTCTCTTCACTCTTAATGGTGGCACCCAGAAATAAACAACAAAAAAAAAATGCTTCCAAACATTTTTTTTAAGGATAAAAGGGAATAAGCAACTAAGTTATGTAAATCCATGTGCATTTTTTCAACTTCCTTGTGTTAGCTAGGAATTTTCTTAGTAGAATGGGCAAATCTTGAGTGCTCAGCTCATACGGAAATTCTAACTATGCAGGCAAACAATACGATTAACACTCATAGGACTGATTTGTTGTAGGCTTTTATGGTTCTGCATGCAGCAGTATTAGAATCAGTTGTACTTCTTGTTTGATATGTAGTGTTGGAATGGTGACACTCAAAATTATGTACATGAACCAGACATTTTGGAAAGCTTTTGACCCTAGAAATATAGCTACCTAAGAGAAGTTTATTGTGGAAAGTATCATATCCTTTCAAAATAAGTGATTGTTAGCAAGCTTATAATTCAATCTCTGTATAGTTAGACATCATGAAGTGTAAATTTAAACTCTCATTTTCTCTAGAACACTGGTTTAACTATATCTCCATTTATGATTTAAAGCTTTGCGTCTGTATATAAACCAAGTCAAAATCACAGAAGTGGCATTTGTCCCAGTGATTCCTCCCAATCTGTCTAAAACCATCTGTTTCTGCTGCATGTTCCCTTGCACCCAGGAGCTCTGATTTCGACAGCAATGTATTTCCAATGCTGACGTGAGAGGAACTAATCCGGCCATTTGGATGCACACTTTTCTCTCTCGGTGTCACTGCCATACATCACACTGGCTGAGATACCAAAGAACAATAACAACAGCAAATACAAATGCATGACAGCAAAATGGTATATTTATGGTCTGTGTACATGCATAAGTCAGCTGCACAACCATCTCTGGCCTCCACTCAGAATTCATTTATATGGATTGAATCAGCTTCCGATCATCCACAGCAAGATTGGCTTCCACCAGAAAGGCCTCGGGATACAGAGCCTCCCTACCAGAGACACAGCCCAGAAGCAGACTTGTACTCAACCTACAAGAATATTTATATGGACAAACAACACCGTAGCTTCTTAAATCACAAAGCTTTCCTTTGCATTCCTATTCTTTTTATTATGTTTAAGGAAGCTTTCATAAGATTTCCTCTGATATTCCTAAACAATGGCACATTGAACACTTTTAGCTCAAGAAGTCCTTGCTCTCACAAAGTTCCTGAGCTGCAAATGGTTGGATGTGAAGAGAGAATTGCCACTGTATGTTTGTCAATTTGCTATACTCTTCTGGCATTCATGTTCAGCCACTTCTGACAACAGGGTACCAGAATCTAGAGATCATCACACAGCTGCTCAAACATTCCTATGCATTCAATATTTTTCTAATTTTTATATCTACGAGGTTTTTTCTCATTCTCTTACTCTCAGAGAAGTTTGTTCTCTCTCTTGTGCATTTTCAATAATACAGTGAAGTCATGAAGAATGAAATAAAAACAATTTTGCAGAAGCCATGCACGATGATATTCACCAATCTGGATAATACACTATTGCAAGCCCTGCCTATGATGCATTTCCTACCCTGTTTCTATTAGGTTTTGATAATTTAAAGTAAAACATTACTCATGTCCAGTGCTGCCATGTTTTGAAATGCCATATGAGAATGAAATCTGATGTTTAACGAACTGTCCCTTCCTCTTATCTCGAGGATTTGATGGCTTTGCTGCTCTCTCTGTTGATCCTTTTGGCATAGTATCTGTATTTAGATTAAGTCCCTGCAATGTTTCAGTGTGTTCCCTGCTATATAAATCTCATTCTTTCTGACCATGCTAGACCCATCTGTAATCTTCCTGTGTTTTCATTCGTCTTCAGATCACTTCTTCCATCACAACACTATCCATGTACACCGTAAGTATTCTGCTTACTCTCCTACATCACTAAGAAAGGAAACAAGTAAGGAAGAAACTAAAGCAATCTGTGCTCCCCCACTGGTGAACTGTATTTTTATTTCCTACCTTAAATAGTCTAGTGATGTCAAAACCAGTACCTACACCAACATCTGACTGTTCCCCCTTCCTAGGTTTGAGGATGACAATGACAGGCAAGAGGGAGGAGAAGACTAAGTAAGCCGGGCAGAGATGGAAGAGATGAAAACAGCTGAACTTTTATAGGACAGTGGATATTCACAGTAGCACAAGTTGCACCAAGTTCCTCTAAGACAACAAGCATTGCTCAATCCACATTCTGCTGTTAAAGAGAAATCAAGGTCATCCAATATCACACAGAAGTTTTTCATCCACTCAGGATTGTAAGGAATTTTAAGGTTTTGCTTAGAAGGCCATTCCAATTTAGGGCAGTATTTACACAAGTGGAAAAAAAAAAAAAAAAGACAAAATATAAATGGTTAAAACTGGTCATTTTGAAGATGGCTAAACTCAAGCATGGGACTAAAAGCTTTCCTGCAGAAGATCCTAACCACAGAGCAAATCACTATTTGTATTCCTATTTTTGTGCCATTCACTGATTTTGGTCCTAAGTAGTAGAAAGAAATGTGCCTAGAATTTTTATTTCTCATAATCTTATGCTGCTCATAAGTAAATACAATTTGATTTTCCCCAGTATTTTCCTTCCTCTTGAGCAACAATTATTCCTGTGTTGTAAAAAATAAGAATATTCTTCACTTCAAGAAGCGAAGAAACAATATAAGTGCCTAAAGAAAAAGTTTCTTGGTGAGTAGTGAAATAAGCACAGAAAAAATACCATCCAAATGTCTGTCTTGTACAAAACTGAAACACTGTAAGGTCATATTTTAAAATACTTACATAGATAAGAAATCTCTACATCTCTTTATGATGTAAATATTTTTTAATACATGATTTAGCAGGTAATGGACTGTGCTGATAAGCAATTGTCATTGAGACCTTAGGTCAGTCAGTTACCCACAAATTAACAGGTTATTTCCTACCATGATGCACCATCCACTAGATACAAGAAATGTAGAATTCCATTATTATTAATTAGCACAGGTTCCCTATTACCTCCAGATAAAATAACTCTGAAAACTGTTTATACGTGGAACTTAAGTGGTTGAAAGTATTAAGCGAAAATTTATCATTTCAAAACAACAAGATCTTTAAAATATTTTGAAATCTGACAGAAGACAAATACCAGTAGTGAGTTAAAGGTGAAAGGGCATCTTGAATATAGTACAATTTGTCTCCAACATGATTTATAGACCCAGCCTGAAATATGATAGCAAAAAAAATAAGGTTTTTCATTGAGGTGCCTGAGGTCCACAAATCTCATTACTGTCATTTCTAACATTTATTTTTAAAGGACAAATAAACATTGACACATTACACATATCCAAAATAGTCTATATAGCAGTATCTTCAAAGTACAAACTTCTCGTGTACTCATATTGCTTTAAACATAGAAAAAATATTATACAAAAAATCATTCTTCTAAATACTGACATTTTCGTTCTGAAATAAGAAGCATTTCTTATCAAAACAAACAAAAAAAACCTCCCAACAAATAGAATTGATTTTATTGATCAACAGTAACTTTAGGCCACAGCTCCAAGGAGTATTTTCAACTTGGTCTACAACATTTAAAATTCATGTTCTAGTTTAAAATATTACATTTGAATTTAACTTGTCTGAGAGGAAAAAAAAAATCAAAACAACCCACACCAAATATCTTTAATAGCTGGCAAGAAGAAAAAATGTTTTAGGCCTAGAGATACGTCAGCTTCCATAATATAGTATATGTCTATCTTGTTCTGTAAAACATACCTTGCAGATGCAAACCATTTAGGGTGAGAAAGACAAATTAGTAAAGACAAGAAACATTCCTTTATTAGGTAAATGATGCCTTAAAGATATTCTAAAGTAAAGCCTTTGTGCATGTTCTAAAATGAAATGCTAAAAAGCAAGGCCAAAAATCAGAATAGACGTTATAAATATGTTCAGTGATATGTCTTTATGTATAAATTCAAGTTTGAAATAGGAATGATGTTAGAAACAATAGACAAATGGATCCAATTGTCTGACATTAAGATGGGATGTGCAAAAGTCACAAAAGGTAAAATAGTGTTCTCTAACATCCCATCTGTTTTTATGATGATTAAAATTACTATTTAACATTGATATTGGCACAGCAAAACTGGCACAGCTCACTAAGGGATTTCTGCACACGGGTAATAACCACTCTCATCCCTTCAGGTCTTTCCCTATGACTATCAAAACTGTAATGCTCTAAAGTAAATGTGCCAGCGGCACCTTTTCCACAACATTAAGAACATGGGAGACAACACACAGTCTTGTTTTATGATACTGTGGAGAGCAGCTGTGTATCCTGTCCCTGGGAGGCAGACTGGCTAAACCATTCATAACATCCCCACAGAATGGTGCAGTTTAGCCTATTCGAATTTCCCTACCACAGATTCTGCCTTTTAATCAAGGACACAATTTGTATTCCTTTCATTCACATATGTTGAGATACAGAGAATAACCCCATGGCTTGGTTTCAGTCCCTCTAAGCTGGGTGTGAGGAATCAACTTCTAGAAGACTTCAATTTGTATTCCTGTGGACAACGTAAGAGAAGCTCAGTGGGGCATATCATTTTTCAGTCAAAATATCAATGTGCCCAACTTCAGAATATCTCAAGTAAAATATTTTGGTCTTCCAAGCAAATAAAATTATCACACAACCAACATTTTAGTGTGTAACATTAAAAATAAAAGTACTCACAGTAGCATGTTCCCCTAAGTGGATTTCCAAGATACCTATTTTCAGAGTCACAGCTGCAGGGGGAAAAAAAAAAGACAAGACCAAACATTCCCATTAAACATTGAATAACTTTAAAACAACTGCACCTAGAATATTTATTCAAAAAGCATGGGTTTCATTACTAGTAGCACAAATGCATGCAAATAAAAAGTATTTGATCTAGTTGTTAACTAGCATGTGGTATTTCCTGGAAACACCAGAGTGACCAGGCTCTTGAATAAGGAACTCCAGTTATCTGCCTTAAGTCAGTGTCTATTGTAGGACTTAGCACAGGCATGTATGAACAAAGGAGAGCCAGGCAGCTGGATCCAAGTACTGAATCTCTTTATCCCTGTAATCTCAGCAATAGTTTCCTCCCTCATCTGGTTTTGATCTGGCCCTCCCCAAGATAACAGCTGAGCATCCACCAGAAGGATCACTGACTTGCAGAAAGTGTTCCCAAATGTGTCCCCCTCTACCATGCACAGCCCTGAAACACCACTAACTCTTCAAATGAAAACAAAAATAACACAATAATAACAGAGAAACAACATCAAACCAACCCAAAGTATCCCCAAAGCATAAAATATTTAATACATTTCCACAGCACCACAGAGGACCTAGAAGAGAACCAGAGCTACGTTGTCACTTCTAGAGAGGCTGTTCCTAAATTATGCAGCTGCAACTAGACCATGGAACCAGGCTCCGGAGCCAGGAATTGTAGCCAGAACTATGGCACACTAGCACAGCAGTGTCTCAGGAACTCAGCTTCGATGAACTTCAGAGGTAACTGCTGCCCTTCATCGACCACCCAGGGCACCAGGTGAAATTTAAACTGAATACAATACCCTGATGCTGCTGACAAGACGTACACATGATAGGAGCTGAAGAAATAGCTTTCTTATTGATGAGATATATAGCTATCTTCAGAGAGATGAAATATCCTACACAAATTCAGAGTGGTCAGATTCAGTTATATAACATTACTCTAAAAATGCCAAGTATCTTAATAGAAAATGATTAACTTGCTTTTAGTTCTCTTGGCTATTTCACGGAAGTCTCCAGCAAGATTATAGTTTTCTATTAAATATACAGAATGATTCATTAAACAAAGAGAAAGCTAATCCCTGCCTATTAAATTTCATATAAATATTTTCCCAGAGGAAATCTGAATCATTTAATATCTTGGACTACCTTTTCATTACTTTATTCTAAGAAACTTAATTTGCAGAAGTTTTTGGCGTTATTTTATTTGTGAGTAATATTAAAAATATCTTCCAACTTGGATGTCATATAACTTAACAAGTTGCAGACTGTACTATAATGAATGGTCTCCTCAATAGTTTCCAACTGGTGATTCTTAACGTGCTGATTTTTACTAATAAGCAATAATCCCCCTGACCCTTTGTTACAATGCCTTAAAGAAAATAATCAACAGTGGCACTAAAATGGAAAGTGGAAAAACAGATGTTCTAGATTCTGCCCTTGCCCACTCCTGATCTCACATGAGCATGAGAATTCTTTGCAGGGTCAACTATACAGAAATACAACACTATTTTAATATAATAATTTTAATAATAAATCTCCAAGAAATAGAAACAACCCTGTGCTTCAAGTGTAACTGCAGCACAGAACTTACGGTCTTGTTCACTACGACACTCCAGACCTACAATCATTTCCACAAAATTTAGAAGTGGTTCTGATCCTGAAGTAACTCTCTTGCATGTACTTGGAAAGGAGAAAATCATCTCAAGTAATAATATTGGTCTGCTTGACACAGGTTTTTTCTAAACATCACAAAACTCTAACAAAATTCTTCAAAGAACAGTTTGCTACTCAAATAGATTAGGCTTCTAAAAATAGACTAACGTCTGAAAACGTCTTTAAGGTATGGAATTCTGAAAGACAGCTAAGGGAAAAGGACCATTTTCGAATGAAGAGCTCAAAAGAATTTCCTTTTCTTGTGTGTAAGATTGTCACATAAATGAGACAGAATATTATGTAGCAAATTACAACAACATGATAGAGAGGAATGTAACAGGAATATTTTTTCTTCTGAATTGTTTCAGAGGCAAAGTAGAATGTTAAACGCAGGCAGAATTCAGAATATGTTTGGGTTTTACACCTGAAGACAAAAAAAGAAAAAAAAGTATTAAAAATAACTCTGCATTTGGAGTCTGAGGATGAGGCAAGAAACTTACCCTACTGCTCACTGCTCATGGCACTGATCTATGGAAGAGCAATATCCAACTCCCAGTAACAATAAGATGTACAACTTTCCACGGGGAGAAACTAAATAAATTCCACTGAGAATTCTTGGCAAGCTACAACAATCACCTGAGGTGATCTGACCCAGGGAATAATTAAATTTTTTTATTAAAAAATCTTGAATATCTTTATGAAAAAAAGACACCTGTTTCCATATAGCTTCCCTTCTCCATTCAACTGCCCTTCTAATCAGATGAAACCATCTGCTGTGGATCAATAATTACCAGAACGCAGAGATTTCCCAAATAACATATACCTTTTTGGTATTTTCATTTCTATTTATATCACAGAAAAACACCCAAGCATGAATACATAAAATAAAAATATCTGTAAACTCCATCTAATGCATCACAGGTTTCACAATTTACAAGAATGCACAAAAGAATGATTAATACAAAAATTACTAGGTACAAAATATTTTGCAAGGTACAAGTATTCATAAGTATCCATTCAAATCCAAATAATTACTAATTCCCCAACAATTATACAAGTGACCTCTAAATACCTTGAAAATAAAATGACAATGTAATTTTAGAGCCAGGCATTTCAGTTGTTTCAGCATAATGTGTGATGAAATGATAAAATATGCATAATAAAAGAGAACAGTGAATTAAACCACAGCAAATTATGTTGATATATTATCATATATATTATATTCTCTGTGTTGGGAGCCTCATGGAAGTAATAGTACACAAGGAGGTGGTGATTTTGGGTAAGATGTGTCTGACCTACTGGTCCGGGAAGGCCCAATGCTGTGTGCTGGTGTTATCCAAGAGAACTTTCCAGCTTCTCAGGAGAAGATACATGGCTGTGCTTGCTCCCAAGATAAAAGGCACCATGATATGGGAGGGAAGAGGCCCCTCTCTCTGGACAGAATCTGTACAGCACACTGGTGGAAAATACATGTTAGGTCCATCCAGTGCTGCATGCACAGTAACTGAAGTGGTGTAAGATTCACCTGCTATCTGTGCTCCTTTTATGCCATCTCATTAAAACAGCTGGTTTATTATGCCATTTGCTGCCAGGCCTTTCATGCAGAACACTTTCATAATGTATATCAGGAATAACATGAGGCGAAGTTTTTACTAGTTAGGGAAGCCTGTTTTAAACCAAATGGAAGATACTATTTAAACACTCACTTTTCAGTGGAGAGAAAAGATGAAACTAATAGGATTAAGAACATATCTAAAATTATTCACATGAGCATGTATGCTGGGTTCTGATTGAATTTAGTTTTGTCTTTTAATCCTATCCTATTTTATTAACATACCTATTGCTCTGCATTAGTCACTGATTACGGTTCCAATTACAAAATTTCCTATTCACTGAATTGCTTCCTTACAAGCTTTACTCATCGTAGTAATTTTTGTACCTTCTCCTAAAGCCAGCACACATTTGACCATATGTGAAGCATAATACATGCATCATATCTGAGAAATGGGAGCTATACTCATTATTTTATGTGCCACAGGGCTATGATCATTTGCCTTAAGTGGTAATAATGAATGAGCAGTTCCATTCTGGAATGACTCCAAAGACACAGCTCCCATTTACAAGGACAAATGGAGGAAGGTTCCTACTAGGTTGCGTACAAGTTCTATGGTTTGTTCCAATACAAAAGTATTCAATTCATCAAGCTCACTGACCTTTGGATGGCCTGCTATTAACACTTATTCCCCAACCTCTCTCTCAATTATCCTTTCAAAACGGAATAATTTTCTTACACTCTCTTTTTTTTCCCCCTCTACATTTTCTGGAAGTTCAAAATAAAAGTTACTGACAAATACATGGAAAAATAATTTTTCTCATGTTTACAACCAAGTGAGTGATAATTTCTTGCTTTCTCTTTCAACACAATAAATGTATGCAAATGAGCACATGTTTACAGTAAGATTTCCAGATCTGGATTTTTTTTTTTAACGAATGAAAGGCTCCTTTGTAAGACAGAGTTTATAAATAAACTTGTGTTGAAGCTTAGCAATGTGTATTGTCTTGTGCACTGTATCTGTATCTTGCAAACTTAAAGCTAAGGAACTGGCAGTAGGGGAACATATATGTGTTTAATTTTATTGTGCTGCTTCCTTAAGGAAGAGTATAACTTCAGGCTTCTCACCTGAAGAAAACAGTCAGTATAACACCGGCCTGGACCTACAGCTTTCTGTATAAGTGATTTGATCATGCGAAAACCTTCTTATAACAATTCATCTAACCTTTGATAGTGAAGGCAGGATTTTCTGCAGTTCTGCTGCCACCACTAATTGGCAAATCCTTTCAATTAAAAGTGAAGCAAAACAAGAGGAATAGGGGGAAAGTAACCTAAGTACAAATGGACTTTCCTCTAGCTGAGTTTGGTTTTAATGCCAAACTCTCAGGGAAGGCAAAAATCTATGTCAGACCGCTCTAACAGACAATATTTTTTTATTCAACTGGTTCCCTGATGAGACAGTTTTCTCTTGTTCTGGCCCAGACCAAGGCTTGTCAACTATACAAAGTTATAGTATATTAGATAATGTAGCTATTTATGACCCTTACCTCATATTTTGTCCTTGCAAATTAACAGACCACTTTCATAGTGTCTGGGGAAGAGCCATCACCTTTCTGATCTATTGCTGGTCATAAACAGGCCTGGGATTTTTGCCCAGGTTCTCAGTGTTGCATCTACAAGAGGTTCCTGATAAATTTGGACTAATGGACTGTTTTAGCAGAGGATTCCTGCTCCCTGACTGGTGACCTGACCCAGCTTTTAGACAAATAAGAACATCTTCTAGCACTACTGCTTAACTCTGTCCCAGCCTTTACTTCTCAGGCTGTTTCTGATCTAATCAATGGTCTTGCTGCTGCTGTTCTCCACCACTGAATTCTGCTTCTGATCTCCTTGCCCCAGTTCCTGATCTTTCACAATAGGCTTCTGGTTTTATTCTACTTTCCTAGTACCACAGTGGTACCGAAAGTATACCCATGGTTATGTGACTGCAGCTTTTGCAGATAATTATGAGATAGCTAATGCACCTTTATTAATAATAATGTAGTAACACTGAGCTCAGTATGGGTATTTACACTGAGCTCAGTATGGGTATTTACCCTGCTTGTTGATTACCCCTTCTTGAAAATCATGCAAGACTTCCTATTCTCAAAGTACCTTTGCAGCAACGAGAAAATAAGCTGAGGCATATTCTTAACTGCAGTCAATAACTGTAACTGGCTGTAATTCATAACATTTTGGAAGTGATCCCACAGAAACTGCAGATTTTTAGCTCAAGAGTGGTTACTCAGTGATGAAAGCAATAACCCAAGAACAGTTGAGGTTGGTAACTAGTCCAGAACAAGGAGTGATCGATACCTGATGCCCTGATTCCCACCTAAGTGTGGTCAAGACTTGACTTAGGCCTGTTTGGCTTCAATACCTTTTACACAGAACTACCAAAGAACAACCACAGCACCTAACCCTCAACAACAGACATGGTCAGCAGCATCAAAGGTGAGTGACCTCACAACCAGCAGAGTTAAGCTACATCAGGCTGTGTCATGTATTGGGAGTTCAAGCATGTTTAAAAGATCCAGAAGCAGCATCATTCTTCCCCAGAAGTGCTAAGATTCAGATGCCATATTTAACATCAGCAATGTTAATGACTGGTTTGTGTTTTGCAGAGAAGAGGTTTAATTGCTAATTATTATTGGATTTTTATCCTGTGATATAATCTTTATTTTCCTGAAGTGAAATACATGAAATACACAAACTAATAATCTATAAATGTAAATATATCCCTCTTACAGTTAAGGGTCTACTTCTTCACTGTATTGACATTGTACTATGTGCTATATTGTCCCAATGCTATATACTAATACTGCAGTATGTGAAGAGATCTCTCACGTTTTTTGAGCTACAATAACATATCTTTGGTTCCAATGTAAAAATTGGACATTTCCACTTCTCACGCTGCCAAGATCCTTCCAGTCATGAGTAACTTCAGATATGAAGAACTATCAGCCTACCTTTTAAGATAATGATAACCTAAATGGGTAAAAGGTACTAGGATTTATGTTTCCAGTTAGGACTTTTTAATAAGGTGGGGAAATGATTTATTTGTTTTTTCTTGTAAGTGCATATAACTATGTCTTGAGACAATGTTTTTTTCTGCAGATTAATTAGTCTCCTCCTCATATAATTCATGAAAAAGGCCTAGGCCAGCAATGCCTTTTTTTTTTTTTTTTTAAATCTAGGCTGATCTCATAAAAAAAAAAAGGTAAAATATCCTTCATAAGCAAGTTTTCAATTTCCAGACCCCTCCATGCTTTGCAAATCCTTCCTCCCTGAAAGATCCCGATTAATTACTACTATGGAGTTCTTATATACTCCTTGAATTGATGATATTTCAAATAACAATATCAATTGCAATGTAGGAGAAAATAAACTTTCCAACAGATGTCACTTCTCACATAATTTTATAATTAAGAGAAAAAAGGTTAAGAAATAAAATAAGTTTTCTAATAAACTCTAGATTCTATTTGCATCTCTTCTACGCAAGAATAAAGTAACCTATAGCCATCATTTGGAACTAGCTGAACAAAAAATTATCCTTGTTAATCTTCATGAATCAGACACGTGAATCAATGGATTTCACATATGAAAGATTTGATGCCACTTACTCTGAACAAGAAAAATCTCATGTCCATGGCCTAACCCTTTACCTCTGGCACCCTCCTTTCTCTACAAATGACCATATGTGATGTAAAAACTTTTATATATGTAAAAAGGTGAACTTGGAAAAGCAGACACTTTAACAGTCACTGTTCTTTTAAAGTCAGGGAGGAGAAATACACACATTTCTTCTCTCACATTTTGACCTATATCAGACATTTCAGACATTGCTCCAGCCCTTAGAAAGTAAATGTTAGAATATCCCATAGCTCAAAATAAGAGGCTATGTTTACACTGAACGGAACCACATCTCCAAGAAATATTAGCATAGTTTTCTCAACTATTTCTTTCCCTTTAGAAAGAAGAATTAGATAGAAGCAAGAGAAAATTAACCATCCACAGTTTATGAATATTTATCACTGCATAAATTGAAATGCACCTCCTCATAAGTTTTTAGTTTGCAAAAGTCACTTCACAAAATTTATATTTTTTTCATTCGCTTAAAAAATAGATATTGCTGAAATGAGTTAAATGTCAATACCAACAACAGAGTATTTGGAGAATCCCAGAATGGTTTGGGGTGGAAGGGACCTTAAAGACCACATAAAATAAATATATGCCAGTCACTGTGCACTGGAACAGATTGCCCAGAGAGGCTGTGGAGTCTTCCTCACTGGAGATATTCCAGCACAGCCTGGATGCAATCATGTGCCATGTGCTCTGGGATGACCCTGCTTGAGGAGGTTGGACCCACTGTGATCCCTTCCAGCATTTCTGTGATTCTGTGATCAGCAATTCACTGCTCTGGCTTGGCAAACATCTTGGTAGTTTCCAAGGATGTCTGTATATTGTTATTTAGAAACCATTTCTCAAAAAGAGCAGGAGAGGTAGCACTTCAGCAACATTAAATATTTTAACAGGCCCTGACAGTCAGAGTAAAGGTATTGTAAATAGCTTCATCAAGTAGACCAGATGAGAAAAAATTATATAGACACACATTAAGTCCCAAGTGGTTTACTGCACTTTTATTAGTCATTACTGAACTGTAAAATTTTACCACTACTAAGTGTATTGGTAGAAAGTATGTTTAACTATTAAACAGTTTATATCTTTTTTTAAACAAAATGTGCATTTAAATATGACTATTTTATTATTGCTGAATTTAATCTATGGTCAGTCTCTGAGGGAAATTATTGCAAAGAATTACTCAATTACAACCCCGATGGAGAAAGGTTAGTAGTACAGCATCATAGAGTGCTATAGAGTTCTCACCTGTTTACCTTTGATGTTCCTTGCACTCATTTTACTTTGTTTTCAAGATTCTGGGGTGGGGTTTGTTTCTTTTTGTTACATTGGGGTTTTTTTAACAAAATCACTCTTTATATAAGACTATAATTTTGAGGCAATTTAAGGAAAAGGCAATTTCAAAAATATGTATTTGAGGATGCTATACAGACACAATAATTTTCAGAAGATAGTACAAAGACAGGCAAGTTACTTCTCTTTCTACTTCAAATTACGTATGGTAACTTTGATCATTTTCTTGTAATTTAAGACTACAATTTTTGAAAATACGGCAATTAATATTTTAAAAAATACGAGAAATTGTGAGTAAGCCAAGACAAAAATGATGATACAGAAGCAAAGCACATTTTGGAGTGGAGATTGAAGCTTAGCAATGGCCAAATGCTAGTTTATATGTGGACATTCAGGAATGCTAAATGCAAAATGAAGACAAAGGTATGAGTAAATCAGAAATGTCATGGCTTTCTCTAGGCCATCAGCTATAGAGTATTAAGGAATTTTAGAAAATAGTCATGTTATCTGAATTATTGCTCTACGTGCAACAACAACTTCTAAAGTGCTAATGACGTTATAATAGGAACACAAAGCATAAATATCACAGAGGTTTAAGTATAATATATACTGCAAGTGGCAAGCTATCACTCTTAGGAAGCAAAAACTCTAGCTCTTACATGACATTTTCAAGTAACTTTCAATATTCCAAGAAGACTTGTGAGTTTCTGACTAGATATTCAGATAGCACGTCCAGGATAGCTACTAACCGTAATTGTTTCCTATGGTATTGACAGAAATTATGAGTGAATCATATTTCCCTCTTGAACAACAGTTAATGGTGAGCCTCCAAAAAGTTACCACAAGGGAACCATGAGAGCATCATTAGGAAACCAAACATGGAGGCATGGCTGTTTCCAGATTCCTAGCTTCCTTCTTGTCCTGCTGGTCTTTAATAACACATTTTTGTCCATCAGATCATTTCAATATCTATAAAATCTATCCAATATATTGTTCTGGTAGTTCTTCTCCCAGCTAAAAGAACTTTCTTTACCCCACCCCTGCACAGCAAACTCTATAAAATTCATGCCTTATTGCCTACCACTGTTCCATTACAAACATGTCTGGACTCTTTTTAAGACCTTTGTAATATCTAGGATATCAAACCCATCTAACCTCCACCATCTTTTATTCGAGTTTATTAAAAAAGATATCAATCCTAGAGATACAGAAACATCTATTAACAATAGAACACAGAAAAGTGTTTGGCTGGCTGGAGAAAGCATCAAAGTAAACACAAACATCCAGTTTTCCCTGGCCCCTTTCCTGTGAAGGGCTCAGATCTCCATTAGTCCATTATAGTGCATAATCTCATGAATTTCCTGGAGCAGAGATGATACTGATACTTCTTTATGAAGTGACAGATAAGTGGAAATAAATATTACTGTCTATGTTGCATCAACAATGCTATATCTGTCAACACTTCCAGTCTCGGCCGACCCTCTTTGAAAAGCTATCCGCCCTTTAAGAAGAATCTTGAAAGGAACGGCTGGAACAAAAAGGTAAAGCAAGTTGACTAAAATGACACTAGACCCTCACGGCAGGGTACTGTAAAATATTTCATAACAGGAGTTTTGCTCTGTCAGTTCTGATCAGTTCAAACTATATTGGGTTTGATAGGCAGGCTGCAGAGTACTGCCATGGAAAGCAGTGCTTGCTCCTGTGTGAATACAGCACAGAACAGAGCCTCTAAGTAATCCCAGTGACTTCCCAGCACAGAACAGAGCCTTTAAGTAATCCCAATGACTTCCCAAAGGGCAGTTCACGGAATAAAGCATTTTCCAAATGCACAAAATCTCATCCGAAACAATGTCAGAAGGAAAAAAAAAGAAAATAAATTATTTAGGTACTATAGGAGCTCTGGTGATAGAACTTGGGGCGGATGAGAAAATTCTTGCATCCCAGCTGGGAATGACTGGGAAATCCAACTCCTACACTCCTGTAAAAGCTGTTTTATCATTCCAGCCCATGCACCTCAAAGACTCAATCCCTCTACAAAGAGGCTACAAGACAGCAGCTTTAGTTGGACTTCTGGTCAGCAGTTGATCTCCTGTATTTTGTAAGCACCACACCAGATATTGCTTGTTACCTAAGATGTACATATTGCACTAGGTATGATCAGTTATTTTACAGGAAAGAATGAGCTTTCTCTGCTTCCTTGGCTATGCCAGTAGTGACAAAGCTATTAAAACATTCCCGAAAAATTCAGCGCCTTTCTATAGATATTCTGAGGAGACCAACACATGTATTTTTGACTTCCAAAAGCTTGCAGTGCAAAATTTGATATATATTAAAAAAAAAATAAATAAATGGAATAATAAGAAACAGGTAAACTCTCAGAATGCAGCCCTAAACAAAGCCACCCGTTCACCTGAAATATGCTATATCCAAAGGATGTGGTTAAAAAAACAGCCATGCTTATAGTTGAAAAACCTGAGAGCTGATGGTTATTTACTACTTTTTAACTAAATACTCTCCAAAAAATAATACCCTTTTGCTAGCAATGAGCCCAAAAGAAGTGCTTAGGATCAAAGACTTTAACTACTTATGTGGCCAACCACTTGGTTATCATACAGAGTGATGGCAAAGAAAAAGGTGCTTAGAAAGAAGAGAAAACAGAATGCTTTATGGCATCCCTAGGACTGATGAAGAGGGCAGATTAGGGGAAAAAAAAAAAAAAAATCATGATTACGAAGTACTGAAATTTACTAAACTCGGAACTTTTTCTGACGTCAGAGAGGAATAAAGAGAGCCCAGGAGGCACACAAAAATCCTTTTTAGTAATCCAGACATACCGTAGAGGTGGGATATTACCGATGCAGAGATTGTGTGGGAACAGTTACGGCATAATCCCTTCACAAGTCTCTATTTCACCAGCCTTGAGCGTTTCTATTTTCTATCCATCATTTTCTGACTGTCTGTTGGTTTGCTTCTTAACTCAAGCCTGCATAGGATAATAGGCTACAATTACATTAACTGCCTTTCATCTCAGTTTGAATTAAATTTGTTCTGCTAGCCAGCATGAAAATCTGTCCCAAGTCATTTTGCTTAAGTCAAAGAATAATAAACCCCCTCAGTCCAATAATCTAGCCAATGGTTTTAATATTAATATTTATTGTGAAATATTTTTTTTAACTGAGAGATAACATCAAAGTTAGTTTTTAAGAGGCAAAATTCACTTACAATATTTGTCAGTAATACACATGATTTTAAGAATATTTAAAATACAACCCTATCCTCAGCTGTCTTTGCATTCCCAAGGTCTTTTTTCTCACTTGTTTTCTGATTGGGTTTCTAATTTATGCAGAATTAATGCTATAATTTGTAACACTATCCATAATTTAGAAATGCAAAATATTTTAGCGTCAATTGTAACGCAATTCTGGTGACTGAATTGGTCCATCATGTCAGAAAAACAAAGTACTTGTTACATTTTACATAAACAAGAGAGACAAATCAACTGAGAGCCCAGTGGAGAGATTCACTCTGAGGCAAATGCTCTTTTGGGAATATCAGAGTGGGAAAAAAATCCAAATAATTCACTCTGTGATAATATTACGTTTCCCTTCTGGATTTTTATTTTTAAACAAAATGTAACTGAAATGACCCTCTGATGTCAAAGCTCTACTTCAAGAGCGACTTTGGAATGGCAGAATGTTTTACAAGCCATCTTAGTTTTGCTTATTCCTAATATTCACATTGTTCATAAAAGACAAAGTATCAAATTGACATAAACTCCTCACAACTGTAGAGAAATATTCTGTTTTAAAAACAAAGTGTGCACCATACAACCTACTTCCATCACAGAAGAAAATTTCAGGTACTATATACCACTTAGAAACACATAAAGCTGGATATATCTGGAGTATAGCTCCATACATCCACTATGGAGGAAGATGATGTATCAGAATGACATTTGGGTTGTGCTACTCAATGCTTCTTTTTTGCTACTAGGTCTGCATTTTACTGAAATGATTCAATTTTAACTTCTACCAGGTTTATAACGAAGTGACATCAGTCGTCATTTCTTCCATTCTTTTTTTCCCCAATGAAAGAACTACTGTTTGCCTAGTGTTCACCATAATTTATTTCAAGGTCAGTACTTTAATGACATCTGTTGCAGAAATTTTCATCTGATGCAAACATAACAAATAAAAGAATCAAGAGATTCTTGGGTTGAAGAAATTACGTGAGGACAGGCAGAGTATGCACAGGTTAAAATATTTCAATTAAGACCATCAACATCCTGTGGGCACAACAGCTAAGTCTAAAAACAACCTGTAATGTTATCATAACTTTAACCACGTAGAAATACTTAGCAACATTGACTAGACAATGAAAAACAAAAAGTAATCCTGAAAAACTGAGGACAGGGAAAGCTCTAACCAAAGCTTCTGAAGGGCAAATGTCAAGCCATTTATTGAATCACACAGTTAACTGTTTTCCAAAAAATGCAAGAGCAAAAGCCATAAAGTAATGGCACAGGAAAGGTTTCATGAAAGTCAATGACAAAAAGACAAGAGCATTAAGAAAACAAAAACGTCATGAAGTTTTAGCCTTTTTCTACACTAAAAGCAGGGTTGGAAAATGCATTTGATTTTATACACATCAGGGTGGCATAAATACAAGAGAAAAAAAGAGCAAAAACCTCTAAAGTACAACTGAACAATAAGAGCATTTTCTCTTTTAAAAAAATTAAAATAATGCATATCTATCACAAATAATGCATTTACATAATTCCCACTTCTGAATCTTAGAGTTATTGAACTTATACGTGGTTGGCATTTAACTGCAGTGAAGTTGTTCATCTGTTTAAATGTGCTATTACCTCTTCTTATATTCATATATAGAGAGGAGGCAATCTTTTTGTTCAACATGAAGGATTGATTTAAACATTTTTTTCTTGATTTATATATTTTTCTTCTTACAATCATCATTTGTCACCTTCAACATGACCTTTTCTCAAAAAAAACCCCTTATCTTTACCAAGTAAAAAAAAAAATCAAAAAATAATAAAGAGAAGGAAAATGAATGAATGAAGAGAAGCAAAGTATCAGGAGTGAAAAGGACTTTGTGAACTTGTTTTGTCAAACTCCTGCTGCTATTCCATACATGGCAATTAACAACCAGCCTCCGAAGAGCAGTGAAAGTAGAAGTAAACCATATGTTCCCCAGTTCTCATCAAATCAGGGAACTATTTCCTCTTAAACTTAAGGAACAAGGTGTTATCATGTATTAAAATATTTATCTGAATCAGGGCCCAAATCTGTGAATAAATCAACACTATACGTAAGAGAGGATAAAATGGCCTAAAGGAGAACAGGATTAGAAAGTCATTTTGCAGCATCTGTTAGAAAGTAATTGCTGCCCTTATCTCCTTACAGATCTTGTAAGAACTCATTTCCAGGACAAATATTTTTTTTTTTTAAAGTTAAACCTTCTTTATGAAATCTGATTTATTAAATCTCTTTCAGCATATCTGACTGTTCCTTTACCCTTTAATTCTTATCACTTCTCTGTGAGCAGCCCAAAGTCTTTTCTTCCAGGACAGCGAGCCCTTTTGGACAGATTTCTTAGGTTGTTTTGCCATTCTCACTGCTCTCCCTTTGGCCTCCTGCTGTAATTCAGTATTCCTAAGTTTATCACTGCTCTGTGCAAAACTGAAAGAAAAGTGTTGAGGTAGATCAAATTTTCAGATGTGATTATAAGTTTGCTTTGATTCTAAATCAGACTCCTGACACTATTTAAAACAGTTTTCCTAGCAAGGTATTTACTCTCTCTTCTGGTACTTTCTTCTTTTCTTAAATTGCTGAAAAATTCCTTTTCTTGTAATATAAAAATAATAGGTGGAGATGGAGAACTAAATCTGTGAGTCAATCCTTCTGAAGTGATAATCTAATAAAGCACTCAGGCTTCACTGCTGAAGTTTAGGATATCATCAGGGTTCTTGGATTGATTGATGCCCTTGTAATCAAGCTCCCTGGCCCCATTATCTAGTAAGCTAGATAAAGAATTCCACTTACTTTTCGATACATCCACGAGAAAAAAAGCATGCAAATGTTACACAGCTTAATTTATATTTTATACCTTCTAATGGTGATTATTCAGTACAAAAGAAGAACAGAATAAAGGACCATTTCTAATATTTAAACATTATTATCTTTCAACTGGTGAGTACAGATACAATTGGTCTTATGCTATTTGTTGTTGCCTTATCAGTTACCATTCATGGAAAATATCTTGCATGTGAGAAAGAATTTACTTTTGGTTTCAAAGGTTTTGAGTTTATATTATAAAAGGTAAAATATTACAGATACCACTATTTTCAGTAATAATGGTTATTTTAACCTACTGTCTTTTCAAGTTTTGATTATTTTATGTCTTTCACATGATAATGCAGGCTAAGAATGAAGGCAAAGAAGAAAAAAAAGGATGTTTATGTAAGTATGTGTGCTTACATATGTGCAGCCTGCAGAATTCATTATCTCCAGATTTTCAAACAGGAATGAAACAAATATCCTCTTAAATACACAAAACTGCAGCAAGGAGGAATAACAGTATAGGTAATCACATTAGATTTCAGTGACCAACTAAAGAACAGGACTTCAACAACAGCATAGTTGTTGAATGAGTTGTTGAGGACTTCAAGAAATAGTTTTTATAGCCTCTTATTTTTCCTTATGGTAATTCTCAAAGTACAATCCAAATACTTACAGTCTTCTGAGCAACTCTTTAAAATGTTGCATGTGGTGCCCTTATCTACACAACAGAATGAAGAGAATGTCATTTTGGTTATCCCACCACTAGTACAGAAGTGGCACAGAAAGCTTCTCTAGCACTGCCTGAACTTGGGACAGGGTAAGCTTGAGAACATGAGCTCTTCTGCAACAAGTGCAGACATAGAGTTGAGATGGAAAGCAGGAATGGAAAGAAGACTCAACATATAAGAAAACTTGCATGACTTCTAGATGTCTGCTCACACAGCTGCGCAGAATGCAAGTCTGTTGTAACAGGCAGGCTTCTCAAAGTGAGTGCTCTCTAAGCAGGACTTAACACTCTGGAATTGATGTGCTCAGTCTATATCATTATCAGAAGCTTCATGGGAAAAGAAATGAGAAGTAATGCATTTCTCACTCCCATGCCTTAATACTAAAATTTCTTAGTTCTGTCTATGTGTAGTTTTAATCTTTTATGTGCATTCTTTTAATACTCTCAACAACTACTGAAGCAATTTAAAACTAATAACTGGCAACAATGTGAAACAAAATGTTTTAACTTTAAAACCAGAAATAGAACTATTGAAGCTAAATTTTCATCTATATGTAAAGGTATACAATTGACTGAAAGAGACAATAGAAGATGAAAGCAGCAGTATGCATTTTACTTCTATCAGAGACCATAAGAGGGGAAGAAAAGTTATCTTTCCATCACCAGGAGATTTCTAACAAGTAGCGTCTGCAGTACCCACCTGACATAGCCTTTCCTTATTGCTGCATAAAACCTGCTTTTCTTCCCTTTGTTAGTATATAAAATGAATAAATATCACAAGCTGAAGGTGATAGATACATCTATCACCACGGGTTTCATCACAGCGTAGCTTCATTTCTTTTACTTATTTGCAAGGTTTTGAAAATAGATTTTAAAATAAAAACAAGTCACGGTATTTTGTGAAAGTTGAGTACTGAGCAATCCATATCAAGTGAGATAAAGAGTTATTATTTCAATTTCAAACTTAGCTATGTGTTGATAGCTTGTTGAGAGCTGTGAGCTCTCACAATGGTATTTTTTTTTCCCCATTGCTACCTATATACTTGCACTAGCTTAATGACAAATTGATTAAACCAGATGTCTATTTCAACTCTAAGAACTCTTGTCCCAATTACTAATTACCATCCTAATGGCCTATCAGATGTAAATTATAAGCTCCAGTCTACACTGCACAATGGATACTATTTTATCACCGGCTTAAGATCTGAGAATAATGAAGGAATTTGCAACAGCTTCAAAAACTCACGAGCACTCTAGATCTACTGAGAACCTGAGATTCACAAAAACTATGTTGTCAAATTCATTATTTATTTCATTAAAAAGAATAACATGTTTGGATCACTATACACATTGAATTTGTGCTCTGAAATTAAGGACAATGGGGCTGTTCAGGATGGATCTGCCTTAGAAAACTGTTTTCCCTTGAAATAAAAAGTATATCCACTGAAATGTATTGACGAGGATAGCACAAGTCCTGACAGCAGACACACAAAGATGGTCCCTTCAGACTTTGCACAGTCCTTGTCAAAATTATGTGATCAATTGGCTGGATTAAGCAGCATCAGCAAGACAACCATTTTAAAAGCTACCAAACGCTTACTGTAGTATTATAAACCTGGTCTTAGACAGAAAACAACTCTATAAAAGCTATTATTTTCAGTTAACTGTCAATTAGAAAATCAGTATCACCTTCAAATCATTTGACCCGATTTTCTTTTAAAATGGCAACTTTAAAAAGATTCTATTGGAAAACATTACTTTCATCGTAAATTCTCCTTGAACACTTGCTATGTCCAGCTTAAAAAGGAAAACTTGGAGTGTGTGAGAGGAGTGTATTACATCAGTTATATTTAGTAACCATTACATATATTGTGATGGTTAAATATCAACTCACCTCCCATTAAGGATATATTTTGAATTTTCCACATACTGAAGTAGTGAGGGAAATAGTTATTTTGACAGGAATATCCTAATGCTTTTTTTATTCATATAATGTTCTGATAGTTCAGGAGACAAATTTACTTAAGTGATTCCTATATATATTTTCTACCGGATTTAATTACAATTTTATAGTTTAAAAAAAATCAATTTTAACAAAGTTCAGACTATATTTAATCAAGTATCTCAGGCAGAAAATGATGGATATTAATAATATAAAAACATACTAAATATAGAACAGGTCAAATAATCCCTTACTTCAATTTAAATGGATTTTTCTTCAAATTAAAATGGAAAAAAATATTTTCAGTCATCTAAAAAGCAGAAGTCCTAATAAGTGCTACTCATCATTTCCTGAGAATCAGTGCTTTGTGCCTCAGTGAATGCTGTCATTTCAGGAAGAGACAGCCTTATTAAAAAACATAAAAAGGCAAACCCAACAAAAACAGAGGTGGGTTTTGGGGGACATCCAATACTATTTAATAAGCTCACCATGAAGTCCGTTGCCACAAACCTCAAAAAAGGTCAGAATTTACATGAACATGCAAATATTACTCTGTGCAGAAACAGCTGGGGTTCCTTTGAAATTATCTCATTTTTACAGATCAGTTTCAAATGAGAAGAAACCACATTATCTGTATCAATATATCTGTGGCCCACAACAATTCTTACTTGTTTTCCTCACAACTGGAGTTTCCACTACAGAGTATTTAATTCTAACAGTACATAATGAAATACCAGTTCAGTGTGTTGAAATCAATGTCTGTAACTAAATCTTAATGGTCTTTGCAATAGAACTGTGCTCTCCTTAAAGTTCAGCCAACCAAACCTCATTTGTGCTGATAATCACTTAAGGAAAATGAACCAACTCTTCTTTCTCTCTAATAAAATACTGTAAAAAAATCTTGCTAGTTCCTCAATATTGTAGTACCATGAATGATTCAGGGACAGAATTTCATTAAGGATTTTTACTAGAATATATTTAAGTGCTTCTACCAGAAAATATTATCTATTTTACCCTTGGTAAAAGCCACAGGAGAAAGGTGAAGCTGTACAAAGAAGTTAATAAACAATTAATATATCTCCAGATGTAGCAACCAGAATAGTCTATCAGTATCTGCTACTTAACATCTCACTTTGGTGCCCATTTCGAAGCATTTAGCAGATGCTTTGCACCAGGGCAAGAAGCTGGTTAATCCAAAGGGCTTGTGGTGGGAGCAAGTCAAGGCAACAACAAGCAGGACACCTTGGGATGGAGCTTCCCGCCCAGCAGACACCTCATTTCACACTGGACAAGTGGGAGTCTGGGGAAGTCAAGGGAGGGGGAAAGTTTCCTTGATATATTCACAAAGCTTTCACTTCCTGTTCGGTGTGTAGCACGTGCTTGTGACTCTGCCACGTGAATATTTGGATGTGTGGCTCCTGGAATCTGAAGGACATTCAGCCTTGTCTCCTGATTGACTTGATTATTTGCCTTCAGTCACAACTTTGAAAATTTTCATTGATTCATCGTACCTAAATAGAAAACTAATAAAAAGAACCTGCTTGTTTGTGAAACAACTGAAAATTGACGGCTTTAGGTAGCCAAAACTAATTCAAGAAAAAAAGTTTTGATTAAGGGGACAGCAATACTGCTTCTTTACACTTCTTTCCCTTCTTCCCTGTCCCTAGAACTGAAAAACTGCCTCCATCTAAGGTGCTGATACAGACTATGATCAGCAAGGATGGGGCCATGTCAGGAAACTCTTTGGCTTTCTTAGTCTGCTTTTTTCCAGCACAAAGAACCCATAATGATACCTAACATTTTGATAAACCACTTTTAAGGTTGATCTGTATCTCATATAGTAGCCAAGATCTCCTTAGGAAGACCAAAAAATTAAAATCACACTGATACCACTGACTTCTCAAATGTGTATATATACTAAAGCTGATAAGTGTTTGTGTCTCATGAAGGCAAAAAGAATAATATATGTCAAATTCTTTGGTTTAATACACAGTCCCTAAAAAAATGAACTAGCAACATTTTTTTCCTCACCTTGAATATGTTTTGTCCTCCATAAAGTTTTGTAGGAGTGTTTACTCTTAAATATTTTTTTTTTTAATCTTCTTAAATATTTCCCTTCCACAAAGGAAATACCACTCTCCCCTTTATGGTCCATAGTTAATTTGTCCAAAGCTGAATCCAACAGCAGTAGTCAGCAATACTAATAGTGAGGTAGAGGGTTGTTACTGTAACGTAGCATACACTGAATTTAATCAGTCACTATAGAGCAGTACATAGTAGAATTTTTAAAAAGAAGTTCCTGAAATATCTGGGTTTGTCAGTCATAACTCAGTGGAGGGTTTTTTTCTGATGACAGCAGGATGAGTAGCCAGAAAAACCATCGATTACTTCCTTTTCGTTCTGTAGAGAGAACCACTTAACTTTAACCAAAGCAGTAGCAAGGGCCAACTAACTTCATACTCCACTGGAAATACATATTATTTTTCCCCCCTGCCTGCAGCAAATATTCTGACTTGCAAAATTTGAAGTGTGGGTTTGAGTTAGGAGGTGATGGAGGATTAAGTATATTGTTGCCTTCGAGATTTAGGAAAAAAATAAGCAATCTTTTTAATTCTTAGGAAAAAAAAAATCTTCAAGAGGTAGTTTTATGGTGTAAAGCCTATAAAGAAAGATTTAACAGACTTCAAAGAGTGACAACTGCCCAGGGAGAAGACTCTGACTTCACTGTCTCCTTAAGAGGAGGATGCAATGGAACAAGAAACGCATCAAAACTGAGTGCATCAGAGACCAAATCCACAAAGAGACACAGGAGCTGTAATATTTACCTACCACCAAATTGTTTGATGTCCAGTTGCTCAGGTAGAATTCCCAAATGCAGAACAACTCCCAAAGTTGCTCATACAGCACACAGGTTGCAGTTATGTGCCATGGGATGACACAGTTAGAGACCTTCTAAGCCACCTTTACTGCCACCAAGACGTGCTTTGTATGACTGGGGGAGTTACAGACCGAAGCCATTTATTGGATTAAGGGTGTAAACGCTTTCTCTGTCCAGAAATGGCTGGATCAGAATATTCACTGGGCAGGTGTGAGACATACAAGACAACAGTTGGACAAGTTGTTATTATCTGAAAAATATCTGGAATCTGACAGCAAGTAGAGTGAATATTGAAGACGTAAAATGGTTAGATCAGGCATACAAGGCCCGGCTTTATCACAGCAGTTCATTAATAAGGAGTAGTAAAAAGTATTCTGCTAGAGTAATTCACAAATGCTATCCTACACATGGTAAATTTATTATTTGTGAGGTTAATTATGGCTCCCATGAATAATGACAGTTTATAATCCAACCCCAGCAGCATGAAAAGAACAGAATAATTACATCCATGGTTAACAGTGTTAGCCAAGTTAGTGACAATGATGATCAAACTAAATGTATTTATGATTTTGGAGACCCCAGCATTTTGTATGGACAGAAAGAATGGACTGCAGGGGTATTACGTTCATCCGGATTAGGAGAGACAAATGGCTTGCATGCAAAGAACTTGGTCTCCACTGTCAGCAACCTCCTACAAGCTTTTTCTGGAGTTTGAACAGCACCGTCTTACAAGAAATTCTCCAGTCTTCTTTTACATCTTCTCAAAAAGCAATGCCAAGGGATGGTGCAACCACAAGCACCTCAGCCACTGGGCTGGTGCTTTATAAGAGGAGTTATTCATACTGATTTCTGGCTTATGTGAGTGATATTACTCAGCCTCGCTAACTCTTAACTGCAGTTCTAGTCCTGGACACAGAGGAGCAGTCCCAGGTGCCTTCACTGGACATCTGGAAGCACACAATGCAGCACAGCCCTGTCATTTTTAACAGCTTAAACTGGAGGTGGGGGGAAATCCCTTAAACTGTAAGTCTTTTCAACCTATTCTGACAGTGTCTGAGGCTAAGGCAAAACGTTGTGCTACGCAGATATGTGCAATTCTGCTTTAAAGGCAAGATGTAAAGGCAGCCTAACCCACAAGGCCCTTTGTCCCCTCCTCAGGGGTTATAACTCAGGTTATAACTTTGCTGGATAACAGAAAATCAGGCTCAATAATAAAGCAATTCTACAGTAGTCATGACCTCCCTTCCTCTCTTCTTCTCAGTAAGTCTCCAATGGGACACAGTCTATGCCTGTTTCTCTTTTTCCTGTATAGGTAAACATTAGCACCACTCCCACTCCTAAATTCATCTCAGTCCTCAGACTCAATATCTAACTGAAGACAGAATAATAGTCTGCAGCTTATATTTAGCTTTAAATCTTTATGGGTCTATTTCAGACTTAAAGAACTTGCAAAGTTATGTATTCTTTTCAGTTATGCTGCTTTACTATAATAAAAACAGCACATAGAAGCATTACCTTACCTGTACGCCCCTACACAACTGGGACTATAGCAACACTCAGCACCAAAAACTACCAGCATTTTATAGTAAATGCATCCTGAGCAGTGGAATTCAAAATGGGTCTCACTGGCACATCATCTGTGAAAGACTCGGGCAGCCTGCCCTGTTCCACTGCTTCACTGACATAACATGCACCAAGAAAAACAGATTATTCAAATGCCAATGACTGAATGGCATGGCCATGGCACCGGAGGAAAAATTTTAAAAACAAGGTATTTTGATTTGCTTATTTTGAAAGGAAATCCAGTACAATATATTTTTCGAATAGGAAACCAAGCAGATATAACCTAATTAAGTCTATATCCAGCATGAGTAATAACATAAACGAGTTGGGCAGAAGAGACAGGGACACTGCTTACATTCCTATTTTACAGCCAAGAGTGTCTGAAAAGTTGTAAGAAATATCTCTTTTGCTCTGCACTTTGCATTTTTGGAGGTAGCCTGAAGATGACTATAAAAAACCTTAGAAAACAACTGAATCCCAGTGGTGAGAGAGTTCTGGTCTGTTGAGCTTGCCAAATCAAAAGACATATTTATATGTGCATACAGTCAGTTATGGAAGATCCTAAGTTAGAAGCCAAGAGCAAAATTACTTAATTCTCATGAAAAAGAAACCCTCATGCCCAAACTGCTTCCTGTTTTCCCAGTAATTAGTACTGAACTCAAAAAGTTAAAAGGCATATTTCAAGGGAACAGAACACCTAAGAAAATCACAGGTATCATTTTTAATGCAGCTCCTGGCAAGAGATATCTTGCTAACATAAGTTTTACACTGCAGTAGCAATATTGCAGTGTCCTCCAGATCTCAGGCGTTCACAACTGACCCACAATGAAGTACCAAAAGCTCTCTGGCAAGTTGCTTACAGCTGCTCCCTTAGCCACTACCTCATTCTCCTCTCTTCTCTGCCTTCTAGGAATGATACAGGACATTCAGACTCCAATTCTTCTCTATCTTTACAAAGTTGGGCAATTTCCTGAGTAAAATGTAATGTTTGGAAGTAACAATCATTACAAAAAAAATGCAGTTTCATTTACAGAAAGCCTGCAACTCTGAAAGATCCCAGAGAGCCTCATGAACTTTACACATCATGTACTAAACGTACCAAAGCAGAGAGAGCAGAGAAAGGGAGTCTACTGCAGGGGGAAAAAAAAAAAAAAAATCAACAAAAAGGCTGAGAGTGGCATACCATACTGCTACAAAACCCACAATTTACTTTTCTTCAAATTTTAGATCTCAAATGTTTCAAGTGCCTTCTGGGAGTTTAAGCCATTAGACTGCACTTGGGTCATGTTCTGAAGCTTTGATATTAGACATATTATTTAAATGAAAGCTGCAATTTAAGCAAAAATGATTGATGCCAGAAACATGAATTAAAGGAAAAAAAGTATCTCAAATCCTTGATCGATCTGGCAATAACTACTACATGTAGAGTAGAAAATTAGTACATTTACAACATATATTTAATGTTGAAGTGGGAGTTTTATTTTATTGTTCTCCTTAGAAACCTAATGATCCAGCTCTTTGAGAACTAGCTGAGGGCTGTAACCTGTCCTTACAGAAGCAAGCTTAAATTTTCAGGAGGTTACATTAGACGAGAGGCAGTGGCTAAACCCACCAAGACCTATGTGACAGATTTTCCTGGAATTCTCCTTGAAACATCCAAGGTAATGGAGTAACAGGCACACCAAAGTTTAACAGAAAGCTGAAAACTCGAAGACTGGACTCAGCATGAATAAGTAAAAAACACCTCTTACCAACATTCCCAACATTTCAAATATCAAATACTTTAACGTCTCGGATAAGACTGCTCTGTGTAAGAATCTAGGAGGGGAGTGCATTAGATGCGACAAAAATAGGGATTTTAAGTCTAAAAATAACAAGGGATTTTCAGTCTGAAATTGCAATTTTATGTTTTCCCTTGAAAAGTCAAAATTCAAATTTCCATTTCCTCTCTCTTGTGGATTAGCTGTAATTGCCGACCAGGAAAATCCACGACTGGGAAAACCTTTTCTTTTCTAGTCCAATAAATGAATCTTTGTACAACAGACAAACTCAGGACAGCAGACTGATACAGCTGAGCAGCACAACTAAAGCATATAAGTCAAAATTCTATATTTGAGTGGAAAAACCAGTGATGAAATGGACACAAGACAAAGGAAAACAATAACATAGGTACATGAAATACGGACTGGGGAAAAGGTCTACAAAAAGTGTCTTAAGTGGAGGGTAGTTGGTAGAAAACTGGAGCTATGAGCAAAGAAACTGGGTTTTGTGGTTCAGATGTTACGAAGTTGAGGAGTAGTTGTGGGTGCTTTTTTTCCCCATTCTTTGTAATTAGGCAGAATGGCATCAGTAGAAGTCCACAGCATGCTAGTAACCAAATCACTCATTAACATCTAGAACTGATTGTTTAGACACAAAAGGAGGGGGGAAAATACTTCTCAGTGAAGACTTGATTCAGAGTTTAAAGACATTATCACTCCAGTTTTTGTCATCATAAAAATGCATCATTTAGTCCTAATCTTGATTTCCCGTCTCATCCTGAGACTCTTCAATTGTCTGGACAGAAAGTCCCAGGGGTGGCACAGAAACAGTACACCTGCCAGCACAGCTTTCTCACGACTATACACACAGCCTCTGCACCAGAAATTCTTGTTTCTTGCCTATTTATCAAGGAAAGTGTTAAGGGTGGGATTCAAGCCAGTTCATTGAGTGTATCAAAGACAAATTCACAAATCTGGTCGAAGTAGATGCCTTGTGGCAGGCAGAACACAACCTTTTAGCACCTCTCCCTGCTGGAGAGGAATAAGCTGTATTTATATGCCTTTTCCCCAGTTCCAACCAACAGTGCTAAGATAATTTTTTTGCCAGATACTATTAAAATAACTATAATTGTGAAAGGAATAAGGTTCCTATTGAATAACAGGATAGAATGGACTGAAAGAAACCTCTTTTAAGCTGTTCATAATTATCTTCAACGCGTTATTTCTCCTATTTGACAAGTTGCTCCACTTCAGTACTTTGTTGCTCTTAGTACTCTATTTTTTATGCTCTATCTATCTATTCTAACTCTTCCTCTAAATACAGTAAGCTATTCCAGTACAAAACAAGATACATTAATGGTACTTTCCATGACAGGTCTACACATTTCTCTGGTCTAGCTTTAAAGATGTGTGGAAATGTCTGAAACACTGTACACTTTAAGTAAGGTTCCAAAACTCTAAAAATCTTATCACTGTAGATTCTTATCAAGATATGTGACAAATGTACTGACTATAACTACCAACTTCACATATATTTTTTACTTACCATAGCTTTTTAAAAACCTAAGAAAAAGAAAGACAACTGCAGGTAACCAGTTTCTTGTTACTTGGGGTTTTTTTTTAAGTCTGTAGTGTCTGCAAAACATTACTAGTATGTGTGATGTAATCCTTAACGAAAGTAGAAGTAATACTGAAATTTTCTAAGAAATGTAGGGAACACTAGATTAACCACTAAAATGTTGTCAGGTCAAATACAAAATTTAAAACAAAAAACCAAAACAAACAAACCCCAAAACACAGACAAACAAAAACCACACACACACCAAACAACAAAACCAAACAAACAAAACCAGGGGAAAAAAAAGTGATTATACACTACTCACGAATTGCAATATCTTTGGGCTAAACTGAACTGTACTCACAGTTGACACTGATCTCCTTTGATTCCCTTAGTTGTGCAGAAGCATTTTCCTGTTTGCATGTGACATATATTTGCATGTCCGCTGCATGTGCAAGCTGTAAAATCAAAATGGAAAAGTGAGATTTCTTCACCCGTATCATACTTCAGAACTAAAGGAATTTTCATAGATTTTAATACTTCATCCTAAACACAATTCCTGCAAGTTGCCTTAAAATATATATATCTACTACTGCTTCAATTATAAGTGGGGTTTTTTTTCCAGAAAATTTCACTAGCACATCATTTTGTTTATTTTCTGCAGAGTTAAAAAATATTCAGGTGTCATTAAGGGTTCTCCTCCACACCATAAATAACAACAGTCTGAGAATAGCCATTAAAATCTACTATTTCAATGCACAAGGGAGCAAATTATCAATAATAGGTATTTTCTGGTCAGGGTGAAATCCTAACCAATAACAAAATTCACTTAGTTTCAAATGCCTAATTAAAGCACATGTTTGGTAAAACATCTAATATAACTGGAATTCTTCCCTTTGACAAAAGCAAACAAAAAGAGTACTTTGAAACCATTTGAACAGAGTTAATACTATTAGTCTACAATAAGAATGCCATGGAAGCAACAAATGGGCAACTTTACAAGCTCCTGAAATTTGAACAGAAGGAGAATCACCGAAACATCATCATTACTATGCTCCATGTTAAGCTCAGTGGCTGAAGTAATTCTCTCCACAGTGATCTGCTCACTGCCACTCTTGCTGCCTTACAGTCTCATCTCAAAACAAACCTTCACTCTCCCAATCCTTGAGCTCTCTTTTTGCTTTTTCTTCCCATGTTTATTTGAATTATTATCTTGTCTGGGCAGCCATCTTTTTTTCCCAATCAAGTGTCCAAAACTTAATAATGTCTCTCTGGGAAATGTGCCAGTACATTCCCTCATCATACTGGAATGCAAATATTCACACTGCACTCAAAGTCTTTCTTTAATACAAAGTAGCTCGGAACCTACCTTGATGATCATATTATGCTTTCATTGAAGTTTTTATTATAACTAAGATAAAAGATTTAATACATGGGGCCCTGCTTGGAAACAGATATGATACTAAGTAGTAACCTGTATAAGATAAAAGTTTATTCTCGACTTTATAATCTAACAGTGAATTGCTATCAGAGAGATTAAGTTTTAATGTTCTTATTCTACTGATAAGGAATACACACAACTAATCCTTCTGTGAGTGTCCCATCACATACACACTTCCACCTGTCTGCCACAGCCTAGGACAACTGGAGAAAAAGGTAACAGGCAGAATAGAACCACAGTTAAATGTAAGATAGTATTGACAGAATATGTCAGTGTCAGGACTTCAATGGTTTGTTCAGCCCTCAGAGCTTACTAAATAGCCAGCTGAAGTTGAAGGAGCAATTCTTACTTAGGAGGTGTTTAGGCATTCCAAGTGTCTGCAAGAAACCCATACTAGAAATTTCTATGCAGCACATAGTGACGTGGGATGTTTTTCTCTCTTCCATAACACAACACTCCTGAAAAATACCTACAGTTACCACAGAGTCCTACATTTTGTAATTTTGCTGTCATTTGGGCAGTCTACAAGAAGTGTTCATTGAAGTGTTGCTACTATATAATCAGTTATGTTTTCCCAAATCCATTCATGTTTTCCACTCCTCATTTATGGAATGATTTTTTAGGCACTTTCATCTGGAAAAAACTCTTCACAAAAGTTAATTTTAATTGTGTAAATCTTTGCTACACTTTCAGTGAAAAACAAAGAATATATTCTTAACAGCTAATTCTGATTATGGTTAATTGCTCGTAATGGCAATGAACCATTATAAAACAGCACAAAAGTTCTAAAGAAACTAAAAGGGTGAATTCCAAATCGTATTCCAAAAAGTGTCAATATATTGACAAATATAGAAGCTATTGCCAACTAACCTTAATTGATTACTCCCACAATTATTGTTCACTTAATAGGAAGCAGATCGCAAACGTGAAAGTGGAACTTTTTTCACTTGAGTAGGTTTTTTAGTAAAATTATTTAAGCCCAAAGCTATAAAAGCCTTTGGTCACCATGCATCTTTATCACTTTCTGGGGGGAAGGTGAGGGGGAGGAGGGAAAAAAAAAAAAAAGGAGGTAAAAATGGATTATACAGTAAAAGTAACAGATGTAGCTATAGGAGACTTCGTGGAAAACCATCTCCTTTGTCAGTTCAGACATGACTTGTATACCCAGTCCATGAAATATGGATAAATCAAAGTTTTCAGAAGTACTTGTCCCCAGGGACATCTAAATCAAATCAGCACCTGTACAGGGCCCTTTAGTGTTCTATGTGCTCACTCACACAGAAATCCATAGGTAAAGGAGCCAGGAGATTCCTTCCATTTCAACTGCATCATGTTTTTACACTTTGTCTTTGGAATTTCCAGGATTCTGGAGAGTCATTAACTGATACAAAAATCTGAACAAGTTAATTTTCCCATAGACTCCTGTCTAAATTCTGGCCTGTCAGTATTCACAGCCCACACAAATAAAAGGTACATGCATAATTTGGTCTCTCCCACCGAAAGGATAGATTCACATCACCAAAGACACCAACGTGGCTGCTCTACCTCACCTGCATCTTCATGACACATATATGAAGCTTCTCTAGTGCTAAGGTCGGTATGGGAAGAAGAGGAGAAGAAAGAAGGAGTTCAGAAGTCTCAGATATTTGTTTTCTGGATTCTTTACCAATGAAACAGTTAGCTCTGACAAGCCCAGCAGCTAATTTTCTTCTATAAAAGGATGAAGATAAATTACTCTCATTGAGAAATTTCCTACTAACTTGACTGTTCACTGGATAATACCTTGAAAAAGGGTAACATTTTTGCATTTACATTTTTAAAAGCTCATCTGGACAATTGTTGTTTCACAGCAATGAAAGCATATTTTAATTAATCTCAGGTTTGCAAGTCTATAATGAAAAATGAATTCCTACCCATCTGTGGCTCTCTATGTGGAGAGTAACCAAAGAAAACCCCAAACATATAAACCATCATTGCTGTTACTGAAGCAAATGTGAATCCATGTGATCAAACAAATGTAGTAGCAGAAGCAGGACAATATTGTAGTACATTCAGTGGAAAAAATATTAAATGCCATTATCTTTTTGTCTCACTGCAGGTTTTCTTTCCATCGGCCTAGTTCTGAATAACAAAAAAGAAAGTAAAAGTTCTGAATATGAAGTATATTTATTAATTAATAAATATTAACTTAAAGCTGCATTTGATTTCACAATAACAGAAGATTTACATTCTTCCTTTACCTTGATATTTCCATACTCCTCTTTACATATTTTCTTTAATATTTTCTACTTTGTTTTCTCTGTTTAACTACTCTTAGTGACTGGTTTCTCTTCTGATAGTACTGTAAATCAATAGTTAAAATTGTAGCTAAGGTAGTATCTCTCACAGCCTAATGCCAGTAGAAATATGCCAAGTCTTGGAATTAATTCTGAAAGCATATTTTGTACCAATCATTGTCAGCTGGCAGAACTCAGCACAAGAGATGCAATTCATATTTTCTATACTTTTTTGATGTCCCACACTTCAATTTCTTCACTGAAAGGGTTGTCAAGTATTGCAACAGGCTGCCCAGGGAAGCGGTGGAGTCACTGTCCCTGGAGGGATTTAAAAGATGGGTGGATGTGCCACCTGGGGACATGGTTTAGTGTTGGGCTTGGCAGTGCAGGGTTAATAATGGACTTGATCATCTTAGAGGTCTTTTCCAGCCTAAAAGATTTCATGACTCCATATACTCTGTGCTGCACCTCTGGACAGAAACAGTGAGTTCAGCCCCACTTCAAGAGTCTTCCCATACTACTGTGTACATTCATCTCCAACATGGGTTTATATTACGCACATGTGCCTTTGTTTGAACAGTTATTTTAAACACTTAATTGCCATGTAAACCTTTTACCAATAATTAAATATTTTAAATAAATAAATACTCCATGGCTTACAATAAAAAAACATTTTTATAATACAGAATTTAAACCTATTTTTGTTATTTTTTTTACATATTAACTAAAATTATGTCATTAGAGCTTTGAAAACAACAAGAAAAAAACTCACCCTGGTAATATCTACTCTAATTTTAGGGAAATAGCAGCTCATGATACTCTTTTGTACAGCATGCAGATTCTAAGTGGAACAGAAATATTGTATGAAAACAATACAATCCGGTAGAGTAAATTCATACTGCAAAATCACAACACTACAGAGTTTATTAAATAATAAATCCACAGTATGATTGATTCTGAGTTGCTAGCTCAGCATATGAATGTTCTTGCTGATGCTGACAACAAAAGAATACCCACCACTATTTCCATGAAGCATGCATTTTAAAAAAATTGAATTTTAAAATACTTATTGCTTAGCCCCCATCTCCAACACAAAGCTGCAAGAACAATTTTTCTCACAAATGGAGTTCACTGCAAATGGTACTTTAATATGTTTGCTTACATGAAAGATTGCTAAACCAGTAGCTGCACATGGATAATTACTTTAAGACACCTTGCTGATGTTTTTAAAAGAAGCTGTGACAATGGTATTAAATAGTGAGGTGTACTACTTTGTAATTTTGGTAACATGCAAGGTATAAGTTGCATCAAAAAAAAAAAAAAGAAAGAAGAGATATAGTCCTTCTCATGCAACTAGGCTAAGTAAGAAATGCCAAGTATAAACTTATATTAGATTCAACACTTTAATGCTCGATTTCACTGTAAATGTTCACCTGTATTATCCATTAGTCTACTCATATGAGAACTACCCTACAGAGACTATTTTCTACATTAGTAATATTGCAAAACTGTCTAGTCACTTAATTTTCTAGAAATGTGTATTTAGCTAGAAGCCCCTGATCCACTTTGAGCATTCAACAATCACTTTTATAGGAAATACATACATTCAACCTTTGAGACAGGCAACGTAAAAGCAGACAGATGTGCCCAATAACAGTTTCACAATATCACTAATTGAGTAGCAATAAAATTAAGCTAAAGAACTTCTGTGAAGCCATGAGAGATAAAAATAAAAGTGAAAAAAAAAAAAAGGAAAAATATGCTATTTGAAAGGACACACAAAAATAGAACTGTCATTTTATAGCAACACAATTAACCTTCATAATAAATCAGTCTTATTGGACTAATTTGCACATATATATATATATCACTGATTTTATTTTCATCTCTCTTGGTTCATCTTGTGATTTATCTTTCTTTGGTCTCCAAATCAGTTTATTTTTATACTACCATAATAGCACAGATAAGAAAAAAACGTGTAGTAACACAGTAGTAAGAACTGTGAGACACAGGTAAACAGAAAAGACATACTTTCAGGATTTACGTCACCAAGATATGGAATTTGCATAGGCAAAATATGCAGGAATCAACCACCAACCACCTAAATCGCATATATGAGTACATTTTGCATATGTATCATTTAAAGCAAGATCAGCTACTCCCACTATTCATAAAAATTAGATAAGCATTTTACCAGACCAATACTGGATATAAATTTGTTCTGGAAAAGGCAAGTATGCCAAATCACCCTGGCAGACATTTTTGTAAAATTAGACACTCCTCACATCACAATTTTGTGAGCAGTTGACCCAGACCAGAGCCTCCCCTCAGCTCTTCCTTGGCATTTTAGAAGCTCAACCCGGCGATTACAGAAATGCTCTTCTCAGCCACTTACCATTCAACAAAAAAGCAGTTCACCCAAGCCTAAATGTGATTTTATCTTTTTTTCTGGAACTTACAGTCATAGCAAAACACAGAAAATTTCACTCAACCGTGAACTAAGTCTGAGGTCAGGTGACTGCTAATCAGACAGTTACTTTTTCCTGAAAAGCAACACCGTGCCACTCAGTCAAATAACCTGGAAATCCCAAGTGTCATTTCCTTAGCTTTCTGGATTGACACAGACATGCCAGAAAGAGGATATTTATCCTAATAACTGCTCCCCTTTCCCCCTAAAAAAAAAAAAAANTCTCCCCCAAAAAAAAAAAAAAAAAAAAAAAAAAAAAAAATCTGGGAAACAGTAAACAGGCTGATTTTCTGATGCAGAAAACAAAATTTAGTTTGGTTACACCAACACAATCCTATGGCAACCTTCACAATTTAAAGGGTTGTGTTTGTTCTTTAGCCATTTTTACCCTGGTAAAACAGCTCTGAAGTGCTTGTATTTCATTACTCCTTGTGTTTAAAGCATTCATCCTGAAAAGTGGGCTGATTTTTTTTGTTTATTTACAATAAATACCTCTCAAACGATCATACTAAAGCTGTCTTTAATCATCAGAAACTAACAGCATAAAGACAGCTTGGAAAGCCATAATTCTGTTTTATACAAGTAGATAATGAAAATGCAACGCAGAAGATCAACACTGAAAGACAGGATATTTTTTCTCATTAGGAACTGAGCAGATTCTTAAACAATTAACAAGAGTCTTGCTGTGCCTGAATCTTTCATGCCAATACTGAACCGTAGTATGGAATTTTTATGGCCAGCTTTTGGAACCATTCAGAAATAATATGCATAGAGGAGAGTATTTTTTGCCAAAAAAATGCTGAACCAAAACATTTCCATGTAAACTCATGAAATACAGTAGCACCAATTTCATTTTCTCCATGTAATCTGTGTGAAAACCTGAAATTTTATAATAACTAAATTAAAAAATTCCAGTGAAAACATTATTAGGAGCACTTTATTTGGAGAGAAGATAAGATGTCATATTTATCAGTATTCTTTTTATTCTTTTCAGTTATTCTTTTCATTTCTAAATATAATATGTTACTAAGACATGAATAGCCTACAAATTTTACAGTGGGTAAAGCCACAGATTTTGAGAGTCCAACTCAAAAATCAAACTCTTTATCAGGTGTATAGGATAGTTCTTTAAGCATCCAAGCATTTAAAGAGATCTTTCTTTCACAAGTGTACAAGATGATAAAAAAAAATTATTCCTTAAATTACCCTTAGTTTTCTCTGAGATTTCTCACATGAAAACATAAGATAAAATTAGAAATAATGAAAAAAATAAGTAATTTCAGATCTGACAGACAATCTTTTATTAGGTTTAGTAAAAACTAAAAGAGTGGGTTTTGATGTTTAGTTATTTTTAAAGCAAAAATACAAAATGATGATATTGGATGCCTTCATCTTTGCATATCCAAACTGAGAAGTGTTTAAGAAGACTTTTTTAGACACTAAAAGGCTTAGTCCTTTTTTTTATTAAACTGTGTCTTTTTAAATTTTCCTTAAGAAAGACAGCAGTTTCTCTACTGACTATCTTGGAAATTTTGCCAAAAACCTCCTTTCATCAAAAGGTTGCTACTTCCCCCCTCCCCCCCCCGAAGAGAATATATTACTTGCTAAATTATAACAAAAAATTATTTTAAGGCAGTATGAACAGCAAAACAATTTAAAACCGCTCAGAAGTTATTCATAGCAGCTTTAAATGTAAAAAAGCCCATTCCAATCTAAGGTGAAAAACATCTGAAGTCAACAACTGGTGATTGCCACTATTTGTGTCTATTTGGTCATTTAGAGTAAAAGTCCAAAGAAAAGAAATGACTTCCACAATTTATCAGACAAAAATGCCACAAAATATAAAGAAGTCATCAAATCATTTCCCTCTCTTAGCCATTAGGAGGTACAAAATGGGACTGATTTTTAATATATTCAATTGCAAGCCAAGCTTTTTTTTTTTCCCCTTAAATAACTAGTGTGGTCTGGGATTGTAATGTATTGCAGTTAGCACTCAGAAAATGAAGACAGAATCAACTGCAATCAAAAAGAAACGCCATTACAAGTTTTTTTGAGAATCTTCATTCAGTCAATTGGGAAATGAATTACATGATGCCTCAAAATCTGTTTTCTCAATAGCCAGAAGGGGGTTTCCAAGACCCCTTTAGGGAAAGGGATGACCATCTCAACGCATAACACATCTAAAAGGGGAGATACAGAAATTACAAAAAACCAAAATGCCTACTTTTTCCATTGCATTTGGGACAAGAAGACTGGCTGTAGTCAAGTGGTTATTTGAGGATCAAGCAACAGTGATTTAAGAAAATGTCATCTCCAACTTACACCTGCCTGCCCTCAATTGCAGGTTAGTGTCTTCTGAGCTAGACACAGGAGCTACATGAACTCTTGGCACGTCTTTCGATACAAGGTGAAATAGGTTTGTTTATAAGAGCCTGACAAAATCAGTGTATTTCTGGACAGCTGAAAGTTCCTAAATCATGCCCTGCCTATCTTCTCTAGGAACATCTTTTGGAAACCAATAGTTTTTCCACAGTTGATCAGGAAGGTGAACATACTGATATAAAGCTCAGACAGCACATCAGAAATAAATTTTATAAACATTCCTTACCCCGTAAAATAAATTTATAGCATGTGAACTTGAAAAACACTCACAAAAATAAGAATGAAGAGCAACTCCATCATTGTCAAAAACTGTGTTACACAACGGCACGCAGGAGGACTTGATCACCAAGATCAGTGAAAGCAACAGAACTGTCATTAATCCTTGCAAATGGATAAAATAAGCACAGAGATAAAGGAATATAGTATAAATCAAACTGCTGTATCTCTTCAATATCTGGAAAAGTAATAAGTGGTGATCAATTAAATAGTGCCTGAATTCTAAGTTCTCGGGAAAAGATGCTGAATAAGTAGAAAACAGATTACAATACCACAAGTTGTTCCTATTCTTTTTACTAGTTTAGATATTGTTGTTTCATAGTAGATCTATAAGGGAGTTTAGATTAAGTTTATCAAACATGCAGAATTCTCTGCACATTTGTAAAGCCTTGCCTTTTCATTTTTCTCTTTAAAAAGCTACCTTGCTCTCACTCCACTTGAGCAAATTCACATTAATTTTGCTGGATAGTGAAGTTACATTTATGCAAAGCAACACAGTGTAACCATGAGGCTTAGGGAACAAAACTGCAGTTAATAAAATTGGTTACTACAGATTTGACTACAGTGCTTGTGCAGGACGGAAAGAAAACTGCTTTATAAAAGGGGGATTTTTTTTTATTTTTTTTTTTTTCTTGCCTAACAAAGACAATTTGACTAACTTATTTTAATCACTGCTAAGGATAATAAAAAGAGTTTTAGTGGTCAGGAATTTCAAGATGGGATAGAACTTAACTTACTATAAAAGTCTTCTGTATGCAACCAAGTCAAAAACATCAAAAATGTTAAATATGCTGAACAGATATCCTGTCAAAATCTTATGAAATCCCACTGCAACACAAATAATTTGTCTCTGGAGGTTAATAATGTTACATAAAACCGTTTCTTTTTTTTTTTTCCTCTCATAAAATTATAGACATCTAAATGCCTACTGACACTTGATGCTTTCCTTGAAGTTTAACTCCAAGTCCTTCATATAAGATTATTCTGAGTAGGTTATGGAATACAAATGTATCTATAAAAAGGTTCCTAATTTTAGTTCAGGGTTTTTGTTTTAATCCACAGTTAATTGTGCTAGAAATCATAGTTTGTAATACAGATGTAATCTACAAAAAAAAGAAAAAATAAAATTATATGTATGCACAACAATTAACAGTATATTGAGAAGCACATTTTGCTTGGCAGTCAAAAAATAACTGGAACAGTAATTTTTAAATATGGTTTAAAATATGGTGGATTTTTTTCCAATTTCCTCAATTAAGTTTTTCCTTTGGCAATCCACTTCTGGTTTAGTCCCACAGGACTTACTTCAAATATATTCTGATTCAAGTGAACTTAATCTAAGTTCATAACTAAGCCCAAGTAAAAGTACATTTTATTTACTCAGTGGTCAGACTATTTTGAACACTGTTCAATAAACATTCATTAAAGGAAGGAAAATAAATTTTTAAATCACCTTTGGGGAAAAAAATCTTCTTGAAACCGTGTTTATTCTGAGTATTCTAACAATCTCTGGAAAAAGCAGTATGAAGCTTTTCTTGAATAGCTTACTATGGTATGATCTCTCTTTATATTTCATATGTACTCAGAAGCCCTTTACCTACCACTAAAACTAAATTAAAGCATTTTAGTTTACAGTAAGTTTTTTGATTCTATAGTAAGGTATTTAAAAAAAAAAAACAAACACAGGAAATGGTGTCATCTGTATTCAATTCTTAAAAGAAAAAAATTAAAGAACATAACTCCACTACTAATGCAAAATGGGATTTCTTGACAGTCCCCTCATTCATCAAAACCTTCGTTTACTTTGTATGGCATAAACAGAATCACGTTTTCTTTTGGAATTTAGCACTTGAGACCTTTTCTTTGTCTGAATAATCTTAAATTACAGTTTCTTATCACAGAGTTTTGCTATGAACTTGTGACCCAATGTTTCTTAGAAACCAAGATACAAGCAAACAGTAGAAGTGCTTTTTTTTTTTTCTTAATTCAGTTCCATATTATAGTAGCTGAAGACAGCAAAGAATACCATATTCTTATTTTTTTCATTTATCTTCAACATTTAGCTATTTTTATGTAAAATGTCTGTATTCACACAGACTCCTGTGGTCTGTGTCATAGGCCTCCCATCCACTAAACAACCTTTTTGTTCTGTGAATAACCACACAGTGCTTGAACTAAGAGATGCTTTTGACTACATAGACTTAGTCACTGTGAAAAGAGGGCTTCCAGAACTCAATATTTAGCCCAATATAACATTTCCTTTAAATTTTAGACATCAAATAATGGAATGACATGCATGATCCTGCATTGGTGAATTCCATAAATGCAATTCGCTACATGCCAGACCTTTAAACAGCTAAACAGAAAAACTATATAAGAATTCTGTGTCCCAGGCTGCCATTGCATTCTCCAAGAGTCAAAACTCCCATCAATCCATGCTCATTCCTAATTCTACTTCAGGAAGATGCAGAAGAAAATGCTGTTTATACCTGTAGTTGAGGATATTGTGTTCCCACATTTCTGTTAGTTTTTCTGGCAGATGACATTAAAAGCTTTTTGTCCATTTTTAGTCCTACCTTACATAGGATTGATGGCCCAACAATATAGGATTTTGGACCAGAAACTTTTCTGAAACAGAAATGTATTATAGAAGATAAAAGACCAAATTTGCAGCTGTCTACAACCTTAGCAGAATTTATCCACTTATCTCTATTCTGATATCAAGTTAAGTACCGAATACCACTCTAATATTTTCTATTAAAAACTAATAAAAAAAAAAAATCTACATAGTGATAGAGCTTATGGTTTGTCCTTCTCATTAGTTTCACAGCAGTGAGGGTGCTGAACTCCTTGGTTAACACTGGAGAAAGGCATTCTGGAACAGGTGGAATGAGGATTAAATGTACTGGAACAAACACCTTGAAGTGGAAAATTTGCAAGAGAGGAATCCTTTTAAAAAAAAAAAAATCGGAAAATTGGGAGGGGTTCTCTTAGTGTTTTTTTGTTATCCATACACTATTTATTAAAAAACTAAATGGGGTAATCCAGCTTGTTTTTAATTTACCTGACTTCAGTGCGTAATTTTATGTGGCTTGGCTGCCAGCCTCAATGGGAGGAAAGATTAATTGCTTGTGAGCCAAAATTTAGATATTCTATTTTTTCAGTTTTCTTCATAGAATCATTTTATATAGAAATGCATTATGTTATATTAATTTGGACTGTGAGCATTTGTCTTTTGTGTCTAAATAATACATAATGTGAGCAAGGCATCAGGTCAGTGCTCACTGAAGATTAATAGGTGGGAACCGTTGATTTTGTGCTATTAAAACCAACTATTACTAGGTTAGTGAAACGTGCTTCTGGACACATATCACCATTTTCTGATCACAGAAGCAGAAGATGTTAATGCAAATAAAGAAATGAGTACACTAGTTAAAGTAGCTATATTTTTTTAAATTTTTCATGGAATAATACAATCATCAAGGTTGGAAAAGACCTCTAAGATCATCAAGCTCAATCATCAACCCAACACCACCACTGTGTTCAGCACTAAACCATGTCTTCAAGTGCCATATCCATGTGGGTTTTGGACACCTACAGAGATGGTGACCCCACCACTTCCCCAGGCAGCCTGTTCCAGTGCTTGACAACTCTTTCAATGAAAAATAATTTTCTCAATATCCAATCTAAACATCCCCTGGTGCAATATGAGGCCATTTCCTCTTGTCCTCTTTGAACAGTATTTCTTTTGGAGAGACAGGAAATGAAGGAAATCAGTATCAGTTCCCCCATGGAGAGTCATGACAAAAAAAAAAAATGCTGTAAAGGTTGCTACTGCTGAACAGGTAGACAGAAATAGTGCCAGAGAAAACAAACTGTAGAGCTATCAATTAGGCGTCTTTCAAAGCTAGATAGAACCTAAAATCCAAGGAGACCATTTTCAATTTGCTGCCGTGATGAGTTTAACATCTTTCTCACGTCTCTCTTTTGTAGACACAAGAAGTAATGACTTGTGCCACCCTTGGCCTCTTCTCTCAAACCCCCACATCTCAGCTGTCAGTTACTCAGCAGAATAATCACATTTTCTGAGTGGCAAGGTTTGAACACCACAGACTACCCTCCTGTTACTTCAAATCTAACTTAGGTGTCAACAAGTCATTAGTAAGTGTTGGTTCTTTATTCTTTTAAGCGACACAAAAATCCCAAATATACCCATCTGATTTCTTTTTAATCTCTTGAGACACATGTAAGTTGGATGGCTAATGCATAGATGTCAAAGTTTACGTGGAAGGCATGCAAAGAGCAGCATGTGCAGATGTATGTACACACATGTATAAAAATAAAGGTGAAAAGTACCAAGTTACACAGTGACACTACAAAAGACATGCTCTTACAGAGACAGATGCTTTAAAAGAAAAAAGGCTCCAATTTATTCTGTCCTACTCTCTACGTACTGGAGGAACAAAGTCACCCCCACCTGTCACCTGGCTGCTGTGGGTGTTACTGGCTGATGCACACATAGTTTATACTCACTGGTCACATGTTCACTTTTAGTAATAATTTGAAGTTCTGGTAAAAAAAAATGGTAATGTTTCCAGTAAAAAATTAACTTCACATTTTCGAGCAGAATTGTTACAAACCAAATTTAGGGGGAAGCATTAGAAATGTCCAGTGAGAGATAGCAGAGAAGGCGACAGATCTATCAAGGCAACAGAAATGCTTAGAGAACTTGCTCAAAGAACTCCACCCCAAAAGGCTGTCTGGTAAGAGGCTTTTACAGGATGGTCATCAGTGTCTTAGACGCTGAGCCTTGCTTATGTTATATTATTATTATTAAATGTATCATACATTCATTTTGTGTATCAAAAGTTACTGTAAAGAATTTTTTCCTGGCATCTCATATATGTTAAGAATAATGTTTGGAAAATACCATGCATAAAGAAAATGACAAGATGATAAGCAGCTAGAGCAATTTTTTTTTAACACTGACAACTAAGTTGATGATTAGTAAGTTTGAAAACAATGCTAAAAAATGTTGCTAAGATGACACAAAATTGTTCCAAGCAATCTTCCCATATCTGTTTTATCCTGGTGTTTTATGCTGGAGTCTGTAGTACACATATAACTCCACTTTTTCTATTAGAATTTCTATTAAAAAACTGCCTATTCCCCAGACATGCAGTACATAACAGAATACAACCTTGAAGAAGACAATACGCTAAGAGAAGCCACCAAGACAGCAAGCCAGGATCTGCTCCCATCTACAGTCAAAACCAGTTTGTTTCCAAAATAAATTAATATTTTTAATGATGAATTTTCTATTACTGAATTTTTATATTCATGCCTCCCAAATTGTACCTCAAATGGGAATCAAGCAAAATTTAGGAAAAAAAAATTAATCAAAGTGACCTGGAATATCTGTCTTCAAAGTCTTCAACACCTGAAGCTAAAAGGCTTCCCAGATGTTCCCACGTCTCAACAGCTTCTCCTGCTCAGAAACACACAAGGCTGAGCTGTGCATCTCTTGTCTAAGCTACACCACAACAGAGTGTGAGTGTTCCTTATTCCGCTCACTAGAGGGTCTGAGTCCTTAAATATTTCTGTCACAGACTGACAGCACTGCATTTAGAACTCCGAGGGCTGTTCATGGATTTGTTTGGTCTGAAACCCCCTACCTGTCTCTTGCTGGAGCACTCCCTCATGTTCAGAACTCACCTCTGCCTTCCCTCTTATTTTCTTGCACATTGAGATAACTCCTAAAAAGGATTCTTAACTTTATGTGGTACTATCGCTTCACACTTTTCTTTGCCATACAGAGGTTTTAGATTACAAATCTTAAGCATGTGCACAGGGTCTGGACTTCTTAATTTGTGCACTATCATTTATTTCCAAAAAAGAATGAAAGTTATTTTGTACAACTAAAAATATTCCATAATTTAAGGTAAGAAATTAAATTCACTTTCTATCATGGCTACCTATTTGAAACCACAGACTACCTGAAATAATTTTTAATTACTATAAGAACAGATATCTGCAATAAATTACAGTCACAGAACTTCCTTTAACTTCCTAAAACACTCCTGCAATTTATTACTGATTTTTGTACAGAATGCAGCAATGAATCAAATATAAAATAATTCAAACTATATATATTTGTACAATGAAACGTCAAAAAACTGAAGGAGCACATACATCTTTACTGCAAAGCACAACTTAGGCCTGCTGAATATAAAGTTCATTTTTACACCCAGAATACAAACTCTAACTCTTATTCTCTATATTGAAAAGAGACTTCAACTAACAGAATTTAAATGAGTAATTGGTATCAGGCATGGTTATCTTAAGAAGAAAAAGAATAATAATAATTTGTAAAAAATATGATCATTGTCAAATTATTGCTCATCAGCAACCAACATCCACCCTTCTGACACAAAAACAAAACAGAGTGCCAGTGACAGAGTAAACCTGCATTTGATGGAAAGCTTTTCAACCACACAATTCCAAAAATGCTACAGATTTACAAATAAGTAGTCTGAAACTTAGTAACATCTTGGTAACATTAAGGACTCATAGTACAGTAAATATCCATAGCCATTTGGCTACATATAGATCATTCTCTTATATAATCTGAATACTTTATCTTCACTCAGTGAATCCCTGCTTTCTAGATCTCAGACTCCCAAAACTCCGTTGAAGATTAGGACTGGAGAACGACGCGTGGAACCAGCTACACCACTGCCCATTTCCAAAGCTAGAGATGTTTGAAAATTTGAAAAATAACCAGTGATAATGCAGATTCCATAACATCTTTAGGCAATCTGTTTTACAGTTTACCCAGTAGAAAATTTTCCTTTTATTCCACCTTAATCTTTATCGTTGCAGTCTAACCCCACTACTTCCTCCTCAAAAAAAAAAGAGGGGGGGAGAAGGCATTTTATCATCATTCTCTTTTTTTCAGCTTCCCTTCATGCATTTGAAGCCTGTTATTATGTTTCCATCTTTTCTTTTTCCTTCTTTGAGGTTTGTCACATTTATTAAGCCTCCATCATGTCAGGATGCAAAGCAAGTCCTTAAATCTGTTTCAAAGCTATTGAAATGTCAGCAATTATAGTGAGTGAAAATACAGAAAAGTCAATTTTTTTATCCATTCTTTAATCACAACTACTCAAAACCTTTTGAAACATGAATCTTTCTCCTATAACAACTGTTACTCATTCCATAGTAATTCGATAGCATAATACAATGCAATACCACTATGAATGTATCAATTATTTGATGACAGTTAAAAAGCCATCATTATTACCCAAGTAAAAAAAAAAAAAATACATTAGTAAAGAATTTTTCCATCCCTGGAAAAAGGTCAGAACAGAATTGGTCACTCAGGAGTGGACATTCAGCTTCTTTCAGAGCTTTTTGAATGACCTCCTGGAAGTATAACCAGAAAGGATTTAAGAAACTATTAACATAGTTAGGGGGGAAAAAAAAGTTTTCCAAGGACTGCAAAGCTTGCTATGCATCACTTTCTCCTTCCTTTCAAGAACATCAGGGATCTAAGGAACAACACAGGCTAATCCAACCTACAGAAGAAAAGGAAGGTTTTCTTGCAAGTCATTTAATTGTCTCACTGACAGTCAAACTAAGTTGGAGGTCAGATTTTACATATAAGTACATATATCATGACAGCAGAAAACATAATATGCGTATGAACGCATAATTACTTCTGTCAGGAAACTCTGAAAAGAATATTCTATGTCACGAGAATGTTGGGAAAGTGATTCTTGGTTTTTCTCCCAGTGTACACCTCTTTACCTCTCCACTGTAGAGATCAAGTACAACCTCTTTTCCCAGCTTTGACTGCTCTCCAATTCATCACCAAGTTATGCCCTTGTAACTATAGCACCTTGATATATATATATTACAGTATTAGAGATGTACTTTAAGAGTTACGCTCATTATCTTGTCATTCCTTTAGAAAGTTTTCAAAATGGATCCTCACAGAAATTACTCAGGAGCTCCAAGGAAAAAATGCACCACGTGCTCATGCAGACCTCGTACAGATGGCAGAGTGTTAGTAGAAAAGAAAAGGTGGTAAGGTCCAGCCAGAAACTCAGCTGGCAGCAGCAAAGTGACACAAGGTGGAACAAGAAGGATGACTGGCTCCATGATTTTTTTGTCCTTTGATTGGCTATTTCATATAATTTCCTGTCTTATTTTCTCTTTATTTCAGTCACATGTAAGCTCAGCTTTTGGCTGCATTGCCCTTTCTTCCTTTCATATTTTTTCCATAAGCTTCTATTTTAATTTGCAACCACGTTGACTTTTTTTCTGTCTTACTAAAAGCATTACCAGATTGAAGGAGAAAAAAAAAACAAAACAAAACACAGAACCATTACTTACTTTCTTTATGTTTGCACAGTGCCCAATCCTAACTATGCTCACAAACTCCTCTTAAATCCCAGTAACATTGATGTGACTTATCTATGAATCACTGCTATTTTTTCCTGCAGAAATCCCTGGCCCACGATTTGGGCACCTCTATGACAGTAATCATGATACTGAAGAAAATCTAACAGTTCACAATGACTCGATTTTTCAAAACATCCTGAGGATGTAAACATATTTATTATGGGCTCTATACTACAGAATACAATATACCGATGCAAATAAAGCCTGAAAATAATTATCATTTTTATTTTTTAAAGCATTCCTTAGTCCAAAATAGCTCCTGCTAAAATCACATCTACCAATAAAAATATGCGCTCTTACAGACTAGGTTTGAAAAAAACAAGTTGTAAAATTTATAATTTTACTGGTCTTATAAATTGATTTAGTCATTATTGCACCACGCATATTTCACTAAAGGTGATGGAATGCTTATTTGGTTGATAGCTAATGTATCCCTGAAGAATAAAAGCTGTATGAATACATCATTGTGCCATAAAAGTGATACAGACAGCAAAAGAACATTTTGTCAACTTCAGGAAAAAAAAGAGAACTATTAAGAATTATTTAAAGCATCATAAAGCACCAGCAAAACATTCAATTGTCAATAGGGGTAGACATTAATCTTTCCATCCCCTTGAACACAATTTTTACATATTGTGCTTGAGTTGACCAGATGGGAAGCTTTAAGCATTGCCTACTGAGTGTTGAGGAACAAACAAACCCTTTAAATGAATAAATATGCCTTAAGAAGCAAAGGTCCTGTTAAAGAAACATCAGTAATGGAGAATGGGACTAAACTTTCTAGCACCCTCCTAGATTCAAAGTCAACTACCTTAATGTGATTTCATATTGAATATATTCCTACTCTCGCCATCTATCTCTAAGGGGAGGAGTTACTGTCAACTTTAAAACCACCCATGCAAGTAAAAAAGCAGCCCTACAGCAATATACGAACCCCATCTGGATTATTGGACTTCATTCTGCCTTTCACTTCAAGGAGAATCCTCCGGGTCAGCAGTGGGTAAAGGAAACATTGAACAGGAATGTCCTTTTGGTATTTTTCTCTTTCCTCCCAGCAGAAGGACTTACCTGTACACTGTCCTCCATTTGTGGGATCCCCATAATATCCTGGCATGCACGTCTCACACTGTTTTCCTGTTGTGAGGTTTTTACATTGATCGCAGACGTTGCTGTTGATGCAGGTGCTGTGGCCATTACACTGGCAAGCTAGAATATAACATTTTAAAAGCTACATTACTAAATAGCTCTTTGTAATCGCATAGGTATGATTTTGTAACAAAGTCGCAGTACAATGTAATTCTGAGTAGTTTAGTCCTGACTAATAACCAGTATATAAAAAATAGCATTGCAACATCAATCCACACCAAAGACCACAAAAGTTGACTTTTTAGTCACTTGTGAATTTGAAGTGTGTGAGAAAGTGTTTTTTTGCCATTTTTTTTTCTGCCATCCAGGCCTTATAGTTTTAAAATGCTGTGCAGTCACTTAAGAAATCTTTTAAGAGGTAGTAAGTCACAAACTGAGACCACATGAAAATCCCAGTACCTACACACAATCCATTGTTAAACATTTGAAAGGCTACTGTGATGGAGAACATGAACAACTTGCAGCCAAATTTTTATCTACTGGGGAGAAAGAACTTCCAAAAATAAAGTAACAAAATATCATCTTACTTTTAACAGTTCTGACCTTCTTTAGTTTTAGCATACAAAACAATTTTAAGGACATCAGGACCACATCAAACAGCTCCAGTCCCTCCTCATTACAGTTGATTTCAGTGAAAGGAAAAAAACTGGACTCTATTGACAATTTTTTTTTTTTTCCACACCTGACCTTGAAAGCATAAAATTGCTTTTTGTCAAATAACAGCACTATAAACCACTGATCTTGCACCATAGCTCCACTCCAGAGACTCGTGTACTGGGGAAACTCAGAAGGCACTGATCGCTATTGCAGCAAAATCACAACGTGAATCCTGCCAGAATCATTGATCCTGCTGCCAGGTTTTGAAGGATGACCTCTCTATAGAGTGGGACTTGAGAGCTCATCGTGCTCAGCAGATTAGTAATCTGTCAATTACAGCAGCCTGTCAAATGTCAGACCATGGCAAACCTGGGTGTAGGACTCAGCAGAGGACAGTTATCTCAATAAAATTGTATTTTTTTTAAATTTGGATTTTTAATCTAAATGTCACAGTGATTCGTGTCTTGGCTAGGGAAGAAAAAAAAAAAAAGATTCTCACTGCATGATTTAAAAGTTTTTAGATCAGTTTTATAATTTAGTAACTTAATATATTTACAGTCATTGCCAGGCTTGGCTCATAAACCATTAAACCTCCCCAGTTGACAATCTCTTTTTTCTTTTGTAACTGTGCTCAGAGAATCTTGCAAACAATTATCAAACATTTCTGTACTATTAAGCTTTCTCGCTGTTTTGACTGAATTCTCAGACACCTTTGTCGTGTTCTCCTCCAGGAGGGCTCCCCTTCTGCAGTTTGTTGTCATTCTCAGGAAAAGCTACACAAAAGAACCATGACTTGCAGCTCCATTTTGGGGTTTGTGTAAATGTCTTACACATAAGATTACTTAAAGGAAATGTTAAAAAAACAACATACAGCCCAAAAAACCAGAAGAACAATAAGCAGGTGTTCTATCAAGTAAGATTGTCTAATTAAGACTGGGTCACAGCATAGGAAAAATGCTTTTTTTAGTTTGAAACTCACTAGTTTTATGGGGTGAAGTGAAAAATACTGCAGAAGTCATAGAATTAAAATTTCAGTTGATGCAAAATTTCATTTTTATTGGTATTTTCATAGAATATTGTCTTTAATGAACTATACCAACATATTTGATTCTAAGCACAACAATCATTTGACACACTTGAAACAAGATAAAATAAGACTAAGTCTGTGTAAGCCTATTGAAAAGTTTGTGGTTTGGATAAAAATAAAAATAAAAATACCCCATAGTTTGAAGATTTTTCTCCCACACTGATGAATAGTTGGCTAAACCATTCATGTTCATTCATATATGATTTAGTTTTCCTTGTAGTCCATATCCATCCTCTTTATAGTGCCTCTGGTCAATTGTGTTGGTGATAAATATTTTAAATTCATTCTCCTTTTCTGTCTGTTCAAATCTTTAAAATTAGTATTCAGCAGGTAGTATAGAAAATACTTCTTTCTGTGACTGGTCATTTTGAAATCAATAGTCCCCAAAGACGCTGTCATAGTATTCCTTTTGATATGAATATGATTTTTTTTATCACATTCTTATTTTAACTCGACAATTATTATAAATAAAATTGCAAATATGATACATGAAAAGAAAAATAGTGTTGACATCGCCTCCCATGAGAAGAGCAGTTAAGGTAAAATGCAAGCCCAAGTTTTTCTTTAAGGTCTAAATTTCTCCTCTGAAAAGCCGTGTGAATGGATTCTAACTAGTTCATTTAAAACTAGATGAAGTATCTTTACATTAGATCCAGATTGTAACGCAGACATCCTTTTTCTATATTTTCCTAGTTTTATTATTTCCTTAAAATTATAATTATCAACAATTTTCAGCATCACCAACCATTGCAAAACAGAGGTCAAAAGCAAATTAGACATTAAATTGCTTCTCTCCAGGGCAGCTTCACTGAAGATTCAGCTAAAGCACATTTTTGTGTGTGAGGAGAATTTTTTGCTGCCAGTGATGTACATTAAAAGGATTTAAAGAAAAAAGAACTTTTTAAAACTGAACTCCTAATTCTTACTTAAATGATCGTTACAGTGTCTCATTATTTTAATGACTATTTTAATTATTTAATACTGATGTCTTACGTTTGATTGCACAGAAACAACTTCGAAACTTATTGAACTGTGCCATTCTTCCGACTTTTCACTTTTCTCAATGAGATACATATTTTTAGGCAAATCAGCAATTATAAAATGCCATTTTTTCAATGGTATGTCATGTCAGTTGAGGATTGCATTGGTTCTTATTGTGCATATAATTTTAATTTGATTTAAAAATCTCTATCATTTTCTTTGCCCTAACAAAATGCAAGAATTCAGAGCTATCATATATGACCAGATAATACTATCACTTGCAGCAAATTAAAATTTACAATTAAGATTGTTTTTATCATCCTTTAAATAACACAAAAATTAAGAAATACAAAACTAAGCGTTAGGAAGACTAGAAAAATTATAAATCAATGACCCACTAGTTAGAGCATATTGGAAACAAGCATTTCGAACTTCAGTGAATTCTTGACCAGGACATGCAATGAATACATAATTTTATCCATGAAGAATAAACATTAAACACAATAATGAAATCTTCTAACTCACAGAGTTTAGACAAGCAATATATTTAACCCTTATAATTTCACTAGTGGTAGAAACTATGCATTGCACTGAAAGGCTAACAGTGCACTTATCAATGTACACATATTATAACATACAGATTAAGTAATGAAGTTTTCATACAATAGAATGGAAATTGTGCCCAAAAATGTACTAGAGGTTTCTTTGTTCAGGAAATGGCATTAGATGATTCGAAGGATTTTTTTGTTTTAACTCAAAACATTTGACAGTGTTCACTTGGTTTTACGTTTCATTATTCTAAAACTTAAAAAAAATCTACTCTCTCTCTCTCTCTATTTATAAACATGCACATATATATGCACACACACACACATGGAACACACTGATAAAAAAAGCAGCCAGGAAAGCAAACGTAGTTTCATGTACCCATGAAAGTTTTGATCCTTGAGAAGCTCCAGTTTGCAAAAATTATCAGCAGTAGAACATTTGCTGGGGAAAAAAAAAACCTTTAGCACAAGTACACTGTTTATTCTGAAAAAAAAAAAAGTTTTCAAGCTGTCTTTTAAACTGTATTATTTATTGTAAATTACTACTGGAAGGCTGTCAGACTCCACAGCGTGCTTTACATTTGCCTGCAGTACTACACTGCTGCTTTCAAGTTTGGAGTATTTCCACACAGGAGGCTGCACCAGCTCTGCTTCCACTGTCCTAAAGCACCAGGTGTCTTCCTTGCTTTTCCAATTAACATAAAAATTGAAATTCTGCTATCAGGGTGATATGGCTTCAATTTAGAGATTTTCTGTAAGATTACACAAGTTTATGTTCTTTTACTCCAAAAGTCTAAAAGTGTGACTGGAGGCAGAGCTCAGGTATTGGGCAGCCCCCCTATTCTCACAGTCAGCTGTACTTGGGCATGAGGAGCAGGGAAGCCTCTGCCCATCAGCAGTCGCCTACAGATAATTTTTTCCCAGTTGCACTCTTCTTTGATGGACATGGAAGCCATAAGAAAGCAAGAGCTGAAGCAAACTCATACAGTTGGATTTTAAAAAGTGGAAGGATAAGGTGGGTGAAAACTTATTTACAAATAAATGGCTGTTTTGATCAAACGACTCGTGTTACGTTTCACATGTGAACCTACATGATAGGAAGCACATCTGTGTTCAGTAGACAGAGACTAACGAACTACAAATTTAAAAAATATTTTGAAAAAGACATTTCATGCAAATGTTGAGTTACTTTGAACAATTAGGTTATTTTGGTGCGCTTAAACATAGAAATGTCTCCTATTTCGTATATAAGAAAGAATGGAAGCAGACCTTACCTGGACAATGGATAAAAGACCACTCATAATTTTTCTCTTTTGGGCAAAGACCAGCATCAAGCACCATTTCATTAGAGTGCGCACCAACAGGCTTCATTGGACCTCGTGACGATCCTTCCAAACATTGTCCTTTACCAGTGTTACTGGGATCGTTGCACCATCCACACCCAGGCTGTTCCAAACACTGTCCACAGGTCCTCAGTCCAGAGCAGTTTTGAGCTTTATTACATGGAATACAATATTAATGCAATGGGTTTGGGTTTTCGGGGGGTTTGGGTGGGGGTTTTTGTTTGTGTTTTTTAAATAAGGTCCTAGCATTTTACAACAGCTGATGAAAAAACAATTTACCATTTCTATTTCCTTCTGCAAATTAAAACAATTCAAAGCATTAATAAGAATATCTCAATTTTCTTTAAAAGTTGTACTTCCTCACAAAATTCACAGCAGGTGTTTTTTATACCACAGTGCAACAATGAAGATTACAAATAAAGATAATGAAGCAGGACAATAATATTACACATCCTCGTAAAATCCCACAAAAATATATATGCTTTCCTTATTATTAATATATAATGCATATATTTTACTGACATAATCAGCCCTTCCAACAGAAAAACTCCAGAATTCAATACATGGTCAGTAATCCAAATAAGAGTGATAATATTACTCCAAACAAACAAACAAACAATGAAACCAAGATAATTCAAACTCAACCCCAAAATTTATTTGGATATAAAGTACCTCTGGATCTCACCTGAGTATTCACCTACCAATATGACTCAGTCTCCTTATATAGAACTTTTGAAACAAGCTCGCATACTATACATCTTAAGCTACAAGTCGTAATCCCCTTTAATTGAACTATATCTTATGATTCTTATCAGTTAATCAGGTTTCCATTTTTTAAATTGCATGCTTAAAATCAAATCTCTTTCTAGATCTTTTATACTCTATTCCTTTAGAATAATTAAATGGTCTTCCTCATATTTTAAATCTGTTTAGAACCAAATAAAATTCCTATGCTGAAGCTACTGTCATTTCTTATTAATAACAAATTAACATTTTAGTACCTTCAGGAACACCATTAAAGTTACCAGGCTTCTTTGAGCTTTTTCTGCTACATCTTAATTTTTTAATTAAAGCTGTAACACTGAACCTAATTAACATCAGAATTATTTGAACATTGATCACTATGGGTCCCTGCCTCTTTTCACATTAACTTTATAGGCACTCAAAAATTAAATTTTAAAAGCACACATGAAGGTAAGAACAATCCTGCTAGGAAGCCAAAATTATCTAAGTTTCTTCTTAAAAAGAAGAAAGTAGTTTAAAGGTTCATGGAGTTTTTTAGAAGGACACTCAAATGGCTTCTACAGAAGTGTAACCTCTTACTTTGGCTCAGCTGCAGCCAGGACAGTACATCCAACTAATATTCTCAGCTACCTGGACCACTCTCCTCCACAAAGGAAATACTTGAATCCATGCTATAAAGGGTATACTAAACAGAATGGTTTATTGCTAATTTAATGAATTGAGAGCAGAATAAAGCTAGCTTCTCTGACTTCAGCAACTACCAAAATTGTTAAAAAGTAGTGGAAACTATAAGAGGAAAAAATACTCCATAGTCTAAAGATACATGGAGATATCAAGAAAACAGGTGGTTAAAAATCTGTGTGAATCTCAAAAGGACTTCAACAGAGCAGAAAGCTGGAGCATGAGCTCTTGCATCATCAGACTTGGAACAATCCAAATAGGAGGAAATGTTTCAAGTTTCCCAAATATGGGAAAAAGGCGGGGCAGGGGAAGCTCAACTGTTGTCGAAAATCGTCAAGCATGTGACAAATCAGTTTTAAACCATCCGAACTGAAGCTGAATGATACAAATTTGGGGGTTGGAATACATTAGAAGATCAGCAGAAAAATGAAGACCATCACTCTGTACTGGTTGACTCGCCCTTTCAGAGATGCAAAGTAAATGATCCAAACAAATCTCATGCTGCTATTTATACCCATGTTGCTATTTATAAAGCTCTGAAGTATCAGCTGCACTGTCTCCATGGAAGATAAAACAGAACCAAAAGCAAAAATCCTCATATATTCTCTGTGGTGGCATTTGCTGAAGAGAGCTAACTGAGAAGTTACTGCTGATGGAAGAAGGGGATAATAAAGTAGAAATTTTATTTTCTTTGAAATTCTAAACGTGGTCCAAGATTGTTCCACTGTCAGCTATTCAATCAAAAGTCATAATGGACGGAATATGTACAGAAGAGTGGAAATGAAAGTTTTTGGCAAGTAGGTATTAAAATGACAAAATGTCACCAATAAAACAGCATTCTGCATTTTAAATCCAAGCTGTGAAAATAAATGTGAAGTTCTCAGTCATTATATTTTTTATTTTAAATCATACATGTTTGTCCGAATTTTTTTCATTCAGAGCAAAACATCCAAAAGCTCAGAAATTAGTAATTTAAAATAAAAACAGAATTTTAAAAACAAGAGGGATTTTTTTAAAAAGGTACAGTTACAGTCCACTCCAAGTTAAGAAGAAACTCCATCCCTTGTTAAAGGAATGAACTTAATACTTCATTACTTCAGCAGCAATAATGATATATCTACCTAATAAAATTTTCAAGTAATTTACACTAAAACAATGTCTGAATCATGCTTCATTTGGACATACATTTTCTTGCTTAAATGCAAAATATCTGATGCTAGAAAACCCTGGGAAAACTGCTTACAGACACAGAATCTTGTTTTTCTCTAATTTGTTGAACACAAAATACATTTTTGTACAAAATTGCCTTTACATAATGATGAACGGGTATACAACAAATCCTGTTTGCCTTATTTAATATAAGCTTTTACAGACCTGACAAAAAGTACAATCAAATTAAGAATAATTTTTTTGTGTTCCTCAAACAAATTGAATCAGCATGATGCACAAATACTACACAAACACAAAAACTGAATTGAAAGTTAAGGCAGGCATAATACCTGCTACTTTAAAAACCTAAGCATCATTCATGTGGTGTTCTGTCAATTTTAACTTCAAATTTTCTCTCTCTTTATGTTCTGCAACAACTCCCTATCAATATTTTATAGGTTATAAATTGATTCCTTACAGGAGAGAATAAAAAAAAAAAAAAAATCAGTGAACTGTCACAAGAGAGAAACCTTTATGTAATTACAGTATTATTATTCCAAATATATGGACAAGATATTAAGTGTTCCTATTATTTGTTCATTCCTAGCCCAAACACAGACTGATTGATGGTCCCAAGGAACATGTAAACCCTACTACTAGTCCCCACTAAACCTGGGCACAAGAACCTGGATTAAAATTTACAAACTAAGCCAAAAGTTTATCAGAACAGCTCAACATGGTCCTGTTTCATGACATTCTATGATTTTAAAGGATGAAGAAAGAATCTCAATTAAGAGGAATATGGGCTCTTGGCCAGTTTAGCCTGAAAGAAAAGCTTTCCAATGCCTTATATTCCTAACTACCCTAGAGCAGCCGGGTACACATAGCCATTTTTCCCTCCTAAGCATTGAATATATCAATGGTTTCTAATACAGACACATCAAGAACTTACTTTATTAAATATTTTCCTGAGGCTTAGGTGAAAGCAAGTAATTGCCTTTTGTGGGTTTTTTTGGGGCTTTTTTTTATTTGTATCCATAATCTGTCAGAATCACGATCTAATTATGATGCTGAAAGCAAGTTCCTTCTTGTTGTCAAGACCATCAATCCTGTCACAAAATATCTAGAAATAAAATGTTCCAGAGGCTGTTATCAAAAGACCCTTATGGAGAGGGAAAGGAAATAAGAAGTAACTAGAAAAAACTCTCTCAGAGCAGAGCAATAAGGAGAATTCAATGGTACACTTCAGAAGTCCTATATATAAAGTTTGGGTCACCCTAGATGGAAGTCCTTTACAGACAGAAAATATTTTAATCAAATCTTGAAGAACAGATTAATTACTAAGAACCAGTCTTCAGCATGGTGACTGAGGAATTCTTCTAAACAAACCTCAGCTAAGAAAGGAATCTAAGGCACCAGGCAGCTTGCTCCAGCACCTACAGGAATTATGGCATGGATATATATTGGAACCACACAGTGTCAAACTTAATGAGGCCCAGTCACTACAAAATTGGGAAGAAGTAACTTCAGCTGAAATAAACACTGAAAGGTACATTGAGTAGGTTTTTAATTCTCCTAGAGAGGTGTTGTGTCAACTTCTGATGAAACGTGCTTCCAGAGGGGATATCCAAGGCATAACTTTGCTCCTTGACAAAGAAATCACTTGTCTTTTATCCCCAAAGGATGAAATTAGCAACCTTGAACATTAATGCAGCCTGGTCCAGCCTGACAAAAGTTTTCTGTACCTCCTTTACCTGTCTGATGGTCTAACAGAATTCCTTCTGCTTCCATAGAGAGCACAAAGAATCTGTAAGGGTCAATAATCAGCATTTCCAAGGGAGAAGAATCTAAGGAAAACTAAGATAATTTGGTTTGCATTTGTGTAACAATATTCTCAAGACTATTATTACAATTATCATAGCTTTGTTTTTATCTTTGCATGTTAGGAAAATGGTATTCCTTGTGAAAAAAAAAAATCAGAACATGAAAATCAGAACCTTCAGATTCAGTACTCTTCCTTTTCTTGATTGTATCTTAAATGTACAATTTTTGTATATTATTGATTCATATTTAATATCAACCAAGTTCTCAAACAATTTTTCAACTACCATAGTACACCAAACCACTTTACTAAGGATGTTCCTGGATTTGACCTACTATGATGTTGTATAAATATAAGTTCTACATATTGTTTCTCTAATTTTAACAGTATGCTGTTCCAGCTCGAGGCCATTATTTGGCACACTAACACTGGTCATGCAAACAGTCGTGGTAATTTTTCTTTACATGAAAACAATACACATTTTTTACTGTTTCAAAAGACTAAATATATTTTATCATAAAATAATTGCCAGTATTTTACTTGGATCTAGAAAACACATACTCCGTATTGACCTCTCGCATTAGTGGCTAACTAAGGTCATTCATTTGAAATCCTTTTTATCTTTAGGGAATGTGCTGAATCCTGTTCATACGGATGCTCTTTGGAGCGGAAAAAATGTAACAAGTATCTTTAATACGATGAACATTCCTCAAGATACTCACGGGAGCAGGTGGCAGTTTGCCATTCTAGGCACTGTCCATATGGGAAGGAGATGATATAGGCGTTTGAGTCAACACATCTCTTGGTGCTGCTGCACCACATACATTCCATACCATTGCTCGTGCAGTTCGAGCACGTTGTCCGCAGGGAGCACGGCTTTTTGCAGGGTCTGGCATTCTGGTTGGGACTGACTGGAAAAGGACCACGAACATTTATGACTATGAGCACAAGTTCAGTCTCCTTTTCTTTGATCACGCGCTCCATTAGAAAGATCTCTGTTGAAGCGACTGCCTCCTTAACTAGTTGTAGATAATTTCATCCAAATTTATGCTGCTGTACATTATCATATTTTATAAAAAAAATCAGGTAATACTCAGCATAAGTCATACTATAGCTCTAAAAGTCCATTTAAAAAAATTCACAGCACTTGTATCACTAAACTGAAATAAAATATTTAATGTTCATTGCCTGGAAATACCAGCTTAGCTACTTGTCCATACATGACATAAAATATGTCTCAGACTTCTACAACCAGTTGAGTTCTGGGTCTATTGCTCTTGTTAGTTTAACGGTGTACAAGCAACAAATGTTCTACTCATGGTTTACCTACCCCCTAAAATTTTGCCTTTCAGTGTACATTGAAAGTCACTGGAATCCAAAGGGAAAGTAACAAAAGGAGCCTTATTCATGCAAAGTTGATTTGGTT